>JAHIAM010003606.1:0-39454 GCA_021605205.1 Aegilops longissima | reverse complement strand
CAACACCGGCGCCCCAAGACCGCTTCTCAACCACGCCACTCAAGAGAAAACAATACTAGCACTAGAGATGACAACACTCCGGACAATGAAGACCCTGTTGAGGTAGGATCCGAACAGGAGCAACAGGAAAGCGGGCAAGATAGCCCTGATGGACAGGCCACATATGGAGATTCAGAGGATAGCAATTATATACCACTCTCCGAGGAAGAGGATATCCTCGGCAACGAGGATTTTATCGTGCCTAAGGAACCCCTTGAGCAGGAGCGCTTTAAACACCGGCTCATAGCCACGACAAGGAGCCTAAGGAAGAAGCAACTGCAGCTTCAAGCGAGCCAAGATTTTCTCAATGATAGATGGACCGAGGTCTTGGCCGTCAAAGAATACGGCCTTAGCGGCCCAGACAAAAGCCACCCCAAGAGTAGGTGTGTCACGCCCAATATGCGACCCTATCCAAAAGGAACTCGACGGTCCCACCAAGGATAGACCCGCATATTGAAACGCTTTTGCAAGGTGGATATCATTACATCAACATTACATAATAGATGGGGATACATACATAAGGCACAAATGCCACAAGAATACATCAACATCATATACAGAGGTCAACATCCGACTACGGATGAAACATAAATGTAAGCTCAAACGACATCCATCCTGCTAGCCCAAAGGCCGACCGAACCTATCCCCGATCAAGAAGAAGCGAAGAAGAACTCCAACACAAGCAAACATCACTCGGCCAAGATCATCGCACAACCTGTACCTGCAATCGGTGGTGTAGTAATCAGTGAGCCACGAGGACTCAGCAATCCCATTACCATGGGTATGAAGACTAGCAAAGCTTAAAGGAAAGGAAGGGGTAAAGTGGTGAGGTTGCAGCAGCGACTAAGCATATATGGTGGCTAACCAACGCAAATGAGAGCGAGAAGAGAAACAAAGGAACGGTCAACTAGTAATGATCAAGAAGTGATCCTGAACTCCTACTACGCCAAACATAACCCGAAACCATGTTCTCCTCTCGATCAACCCCAAAAGAGACACTCACGGTTATGCACACGGTTGGTGTATTTTAAAAGAGTTTGCTTCAAGTTTACTACAACCGATATTAACAAATTCCCATCTGCCACATAACCGCTGGGCACGGCTTTCGAAAGTTCAAACCCCGCAGGGTGTCCCAACTTAGCCCATGATAAGCTCTCGCGATCAACGGCGGATATTCTTCTCCCGGAAGACCCGATCAGTCTCGGAATGCCGCTACAAGACATTTCGACAAAGAATAAAACAAGACCAGCAAAGCCGCCCGGATGTGCCGACAAATCCTGATAGGGTCGACGCATTCTCGTCTCGTGGCACACCGGATAAGTCAAGCTACGAGTAAAACCAACCTCGAGTTGCCCTGGTGGCCTCAAGAAGTTGCTCGTTCGACCAACACTGAAGGAGCACCGCCCGGGGCTAAAATAAAGATGACCCTGCTCCTAAACCCAAGGGAAAAAGGGCATAGGTGAGGCAAATGGTAAAACCAATGTTGGGCCTTGCCGAGGAGTCTTATTCAAAGCGAACTGTCAAGGGGTCCCAGAATCACCCGACCGCGTTAGGGACGCAAAATCGGGAACATAATACCGATATGACGGAAACTAGGCGTAAAGAGTGGAACAAAACACTGTGCATAAGGCCGAGCCTTCCACCCTTTACCAAGTTTATAGATGCATTAATTAAATAAGATATATTGTGATATCCCAACAAGTAAACATGTTCCAACAACGAACAACATCTCCATGTTCCAACAAGGAACAAACTTCATCTTCACCTGCAACTAACAACGCTATAAGAGGGGCTGAGCAAAGCGGTAACATAGCCAAACAACGGTTTGCTAGGACGGGTGCAAAAGGTTAGAGGTTCATGGCAATTTGGGATGGCTTGAGCATCAAGTGATAGGTAGCGAGCATAGCGAAAAACGAACGGCAACTAGCATAGCAATGATAGTAGTGAGATCCAGGGTAGCGGTCATCTTGCCTGAAATCCCGCAAGGAAGAAGAACGAGTCCATGAAGAAGATGAACGGATGAAGCCGAACCAAGCGTAGACGAACGAATCCTCACGATCGCAACGGAACAGGAACTAACAAGAAGAAGCACACAACATAGTAAACACACCACGCATGAACAAGACATGATGCACAACAAGCATGATGCATGACAAAGCTAGATGAGGCTACTCATGGCAAGAGATGATGCAAACAAGAGCAACACATCAAAGCAAGTTTAAATGAGGCCGGAAGCAACATATAACAATTCCGGTAAGTCCTCATATGCATATTTCGAAATTGGTCCAGATCTGAATAAACCTTATGTTCAAGTTGTTAAACAGCAATTTAATATGCACCACGATGATCTACACGAAATTCTAGTCAAGTTACATATAAAGTTCATTAGATTCGGAGCTACGGTCTAGAAGATATGAGCAAAACAAGTTAAGCATGGCATTGATGCAAAATGCATACAAACATCAAGCAAACACCTCAAAACAAGGATGCAACATGATAATATGAAACTACATGCAAAATCAAGCAAGTTTCATATAGAGCACACTCAAAACGGAGCAACGGTTCAACACATGCACTCTATACAAGATATGACAACAATCTGCCCAAAACAGCAACTAGGCATATTGCAAGCATCAAAACATCCTGCTACAGGACCTCAACGTAATAACAAAAGGCATGGGCATGATGTACAGGTAAAGCATTACAAAACATGAACACTGAGCTATCTTCAGAAACAACTAGAACATGCCCAAAAACACATGGCAAGATTGCAAATAATAACAGCTTCAGACTTTAGCGTAAATAACATCAAAGTTGCAATGTTAGAGCTATGAAACAACATGTTACAGGAACTTAACATGGAAAACAAAGGCATGGCATGAATCTACTCAAATCATAGAACAAAAGTCCCTTAGTGACCATAATCCAAATAGGATCACAAGATATGATGGCACCCACGTAAACATGGCAAGTTATATTACAGATTTAAACATGGCAGGAACAACGACAAGTAGGCATGTTGGTGAGCTTGAACCACTCACCACAGAGCATTACATGGCATGGCAAGGCAACCAACAGTAAGAAGACATGGCATAGAAGCTATAGATGGCAAGAATAACATCATAGCATACATGGATCAACTACAACAACCTTGGCAAAATTGAATAACATGTAAACAATCTGCCAGGAAACATTTTATAGCAAAAGTAGAGCTTGATTGACTCAAGCTATAGCACTCCATAATTGCAAACAAGGGCATGGATGGATAGAGCAAGACATGTTTAACAAAACATCCTTACTGAAGTATCTCAAAATATGCATGGATCTCTTGGTAGCATCAAGTAAACATGGCATCAAAATATCAGCAAAACAGGGCTGAAATCAGCAACAACAAGACACCTAGTTTGCATGCTTGTGCTAGTCACCACATAGATCACAAAAATACATGGCATACACCCCTGAAAGATGGCATGGCATATTACAAAACACATGAAGAACTCAAGTTCATAGGATGCACACATCAATCATGGCAAAAATGACAAACGTGCATGTTCTGATAAAAATCAGAAACTAACATCACATAGCACTCTTCCAACAGCATATAGGGCATCAAGATGAGCTCAAATGAAAATGATGCAATGATATGAAATGATCTACTCTTCGAAGCGAACATTTTGACATATTACACGCCCAAAACAGAGCAACGATGACAGAGATATGATGCAACGAAAATGCAACAAAATTACTGCAGCTGGGACTTAGATGAAAATTGAGGGGGAAAGTCAACCGAATGGCACGGACTTCGATGCAGACCGGACTCGCCGGAGATGCACGCGTGGTGGCCGGAGGACGAGGAGAGGGCGCTGGGCGGTGGGGCCGCCTGATCCGTGTGCCGGGAGGCCGGATCCGGGGCGCAGGAGGCGCGGGACTCGGGGCGAGCTGGGCCGGGCGAGGAGACCGAGCGGTGGCTCGGGCGAGCACGGGCCGGCGGCGAAGCTCGAGTTCCCGGGCGGAGGAAGGCAGCGGTGAGGCGAGGGCCGGGAGGTCTTCTGGCGGCGGGCGGCGCGGGAATCAAGGAGCTGGCGGGCGGGGGCCGAGGCCGGGCGGCGGGCCGAGGCGCCCGGCTGCCGGGCGAAGGCGGCCGCCGGGCGAGGCACGGGAGAGGCGGCGGCGGACTCGGGCGGGAGGCGGCGGCGGCGGCGCGCGGGCGCGCGCTGGCTGCTCGGGCCCGGTCTCGGCGCGGGCGGGCTGCCACGGCCCGGCGACGGAGGGCGGCGGCGGCGCCACGTGGCGGCCTCCGACATGCTGGGAGCGGCGACGATATAACCGCCGGGCGGATATGTCCGCCAAGGAGAGGGGGAATTTAGGTTTCACTGAGATTTGTTCCGCGAATTTCGGGAGAGGCATATTTATAGGTAGAGGGAGCTAGGAGAGTCGAAATGAGGAGCGGTTTTCGGCCACGCGATCGTGATCGAACGACCGAGAACATGGAGGGGAGTTAGATGGGTTTTGGGCCACTTTGGAAGGGGTGTTGGGCTGCAACTAAAGAGGCTTTTGCGGTTACCCGGTTAACTGCTGGAGTATCAAACGACCTCCAAATGATCCGAACTTGACAAAGCGGTTCACCGGTGCTATACCAAGGTCGCTTGAAAAACCTCGCCCATTCCAAGACCGCTTAACACCCGACATGAAAAGAGGTAAAAGGGCGCCGGAGACATAGGAGTGCCGATTGCAAAACGCTAACGGGAAAATGCTCGATGCATGAGACTAACACGTATGCAAAATGAAATGCACATGGTGACATGATATGAAATGCGATGATGACATGGAAAAGTGCAACACGCAAGCACATGACATGGCAAAGACAGCGAATAATCGAATGACACCGCGATCAATCCGGGCGCATAAGGTGGTTTCTCAATACGATGGCAGGCGCTGGAGCCCACACCACCATCGAATACTCCGCAGCCACCACGCTCGTCCGAATAAAGCAAGAGCCTGTGCAGAGCACCATACCAACCCATCCGCCATCAAAACAAGAACGAAACAGCTCGGGGGAATACTCGCGACATCCAACAAGACCTAGAGGGTAGAACAGGACACACAAAATCAATATACAGATCGCAGGGACATGCCCCGACCGATGATGATGGTTACCTATTCAGACACAACAGAGCCGACCATGCCCGGTCTGAACCCCGTAAACGGAGTCCGCCGGAGGTGCTTCATAGTGTGGCCCAACATAGAGGAGCCGCACACCCTCTCTTCTTCACTGATGAGGTAATGGAGCATTGTCACGACTGGTTTTTCAATAAAAATATTTATTGAACAACCGACCTATGAATTCCAATATGAGGAAAAGTCCTCCATATCGGTAGACAAAACTTTGATACAAGGAGCCAGTAGCATTACAATATTACATGGGTCGGACTGAAGATGCCCAACCAATTATTACAACACGCCAATAATTATACATGATGGCGGATATGGCACAAAGGCGTGGGGTGGAAATACTACTAACTCGAAGCATGCGTGGTTGGTGGAATAACACAACGGAGTGGTTAATAAATCTACTACACTGGCGGATCATCGAGCGTCGAGGTGAGGCTCGATGAATTTATTTGGGTAGCGGAAGCGGATATATCACAATGACTAATCCCGGGTCACACGAGACTGACCGATTCTCTAGGCGCCGGACTCGCTATCGAACTCTTCATCCATGAGATCGCTTTCAAAGATCCGCCAAATCAATAAGCCGTGAGTACTATGAAAGTACTCACAAGACAGTTCGACAAAGATATAACAAATGAATGCATGAATGCGATATGGTTAATCTTAACAATACTCAATTAAAACAGTATAGCAAAATAATTAAGAAGGGAATCGGCGGTAGTCCGCCGAAAACCCAAAGAAGACAAACTCAAACCGATCGGTGTCCAAGCGACGCCAACGGTGAATAAATAAGAAAACATTGCCACAGCCAAGCGCCCGAGCGACACCTCATAAAGGGCTTATATTGTAATAAAATGCATGCGTTGCAATGGACGTCTGAGCGACATCACGTAAAGGGCTTATAACGAAAGTAATAATAATGTCAGCAGCCGGACGCCCGAGCGACATCACGTAAAGGGCTTATAATAAACTAAATAACAGCAATGCCGCAATGGACGCCTGCGACATCGCAGAAAGGGCTCATAATAAAATAAATAACAGCAATGCCGCAACCGGACGCCCGAGCGACATCGCAGAAAGGGCTTATAATGAATTTAAATAACAACAATGTCATAGCAATGGATGTCCGAGCGACATCACCGAAAGGGCTTATAATACATTATTCAGAATCGACAAGATTTAGTGCTCACGGAAAATATTCATCACAAGACAATAAGCGGTTAGTCCATTCACAGAAAATAAACATTTGATACTCAAATGGTTCTCGAGTTCCTCGTCACCAGACCGACACTCGACAAGATGAGATGAACACGGTACTTGGATATGAATAAGATGAATTCAAGAATTTTGACTCGCAGAGTTTGTACCAAAATTGTCCACAGCCAACGGATTTCGTAGTCTCAAGGACTAGTTCCGCTTACGGTATTTCGAGGAAACACAACTAGCTAGTACACACCCATCATACCTCACGCTGCCAGTGAATCACCCTAGACAACGCTTAAGAAAAACTTTGAGACGGGAGATCACAATCAATAGCATGGGATCAAATTTATTTACGCTACGCCTAAGGGTGCCCCTCTCGTCCCAACCGAAACACCCATGCCCCCGACCGGATGAAAGGCTTTAATCCAGGTCCATGGAACCTTCATCCCGCCTCTCGATTTGTGTGTACCAGAAGTGGTTTGTAACTCATTGTCAGATTCCCTTGCGGGAAACAGTGGTAGTACTAAAGGGAAGACGGACGGAATCGACCGATTTAGGTTGACATTGGTCAACGATATGGCATAAGCCTTGCATGCTACAACACTGCCATCTTACCCATACTCATGCCAACTCATGGCCATGCAACAAGTTTCCAACAACTCATGGATTTACCGAGCTCATTTGCCACGATGCTCACGAGATAAACTATCATCGAAATGCTCGTGAACGTGCTATGATACAAAAATAATGCAAACATGCTCAGACACTCATCATATCAAAAGTTCAAACTTTGCTTGCCTGGTTCGAGTAGTCGGGTCTAGCTCGGCGAAGTTCAAGGTTCCGTCACCTCCTTCGCATCTACGGTGCAAAAAATACACGCTATAACGTAAATACCGTGGGGTACAGGAAGTTGATCCAAATATTTTTCAAATAAATATGATAAACAACTAGACAAAAAATTTCATAGGACAGAAAAAGAATCACTCAAAAATTCCTTTCTGTTAAAAAGTTATAAGGGTTTTAACCCAAGGACCCATCAATAATGAAACAGAAAACTTCCAGGGGTTTTGCAGAAAAATCCAGAAAAACGGTTCAGCGTGGAAGCGCATTTGCCAAAGTACGCTTTCATTAAACGATTCAAAAAAACAAAAGAGAGGCTGACGGGCGGGTCCCACCCATCAGGTTTGAAAATTCAAACGAGGGAGTCGGGGCTCGTCGGTGCCCGAGAGCCGCGGTGGTCGCCGGCGGCGATCCACGGCGAGGCAGGGAGATCGGAGAGTACCTCCGTGTTCAGGGCGCCATTTCGCGTCTGTGGGAGGTGGTGGTGGTCGCCAGCGAGTACCACGTCGGCGGCGACGCTTGCTCCGGCGGACGGCGATTCGGGTGGTCGTGGACCTCGTCGGAGAGAGCTGCGGAGGTGGAATTGAGGAGGGGGTTAGCCTCGCGATAGCATGAGAAGTTATCGGACGAGGTTAGGGCGCCGGAGATGACCTCACCGGAGTGAACCACGGTGGAGGCCGAGACAGAACGAAGTGGCCGGAGTCGGGGAAGGAGAGCTCCTCGTGGCCCTTCCAGGGACTTGGCGAGGTCTGGAGAGGTAGAGGAGGTGTGCGGGGGCGAGAGCAAGCTCGGGTGTTATATATAGCCGCCTGAGGCGTTTGCCGAGAACGGGTTCTCCGGCGAGGTGATTACGACGGCGCTGTGGTTGCACGGGAGGGTTCAGAGGTTGAGCGCCGTCGGGTGTTCCCCGGTTCCGCTTAGGTGCTAACCGCTGCCGGATTTGGTTGCTTAGGAGGAGCTCGACGAACGGGCGGCGCGGGCCTGCCGGGCGCAGGGAGCATGCTCAGGCGTGCCGCGCCACGGCGACGGTGCTGCATGCGCAGCATCGGGCGAGGAAATGGCCACGCTGAGCCACCAGGGTTTGGGCGGCGCGAACGGCGTTATGCCGCCTTTTCGCTCCCTCGTCGGCCGCCACGGTGGTTCGCCGCCGCAAGACACGCCGCGCAGCGGCCAGGTGCCACCGATGCCGTGAACGCGCAAGCATCGCTGCAGGTGAGGCTCCGACAAGCAAGCTAGGCCGTGAGCAACGTGCAAGTGCAATGTGAGCATGTGACTGAATTTTCGACGTAAGATCGACATCAAACTCCGAACTTAATCAAGATGAACAGTAAACAAAGGCTTGCAAGGTGTTCGACAGAATGATCTAGGCATGTAGGATTTTTCCTTGAGCTGGTTTTTGGTGGAGGGGCCTCTCATTGCATCTAGAGGCTGCCTGAATATTTGTGGAATTTTTGGAGTAGTGTAGATATGAATTTCACCAAATTTGGCAAATCTGGTCCAAACTTGCAGAGACTAAAATTTGAAATTTTGAACAGAAGAGGAGTGGATCTTGATAGTTCTAGGTTGTGGATACCAAGGACTATCCAAGGAGTTGGTTTGAGGTCAAAATTCAAATGCATTAAGGTACTTGGTTTGCAAATTACCTAGGCTCAAAATAATAGATGTAAAAGATTTGGGAGAGAATTAAATGAAATAAAAATTCAGAAGAGGGTTGAACTAGTAGAGACAGAATGTTTGGATTGCCCAAAGTGGAAGGAGATATATTTGGGAAGATTTTACCATGTGGTGCATGGCCAAATCATGAATGATTTCAAATATGGGAGAGGATGAAAAAACTCCTAAAGTTTCTTTTTGAAAGAAAAATAAACTTCAAAGATTTTTCTTGAATTCTTGGGAAGAGGGCAATCATAGGAAAAATTTAAAAACCAAACACCAGAGTTGAAGGAGATGCAAAAGTAAAATATTTGCTAGAGGGAAAAAGCTTTTGATAGAGATTTTTGGAAGGGTTTTGGAGACCTCCAACAAAATTTTGAAGAAAACCAAAGGAAAATTTTTGGAGTGTCACAACACCTACCCCCTTAGTAAAAATCTCGTCCCCGAGATTCCCATTGATCCTCAAATAATTGTGGGTCCTCCGCCCGAAGGAAATCCTCTCTTTCCCAAGTGGCTTCACTCGCTGTGGTTGCTCCACCAACTTTGAAGAACTTGATGGTTTTCGTCGGGTTCTCCTTTCTCGACTCTTCCAAGATTTTTATCGGATGCTCCCGATACGTAAGGTCTAGTTGCACGCCAATGTTTTTATGGGGTACTTGTTTCTCCGTTGCTTACGCACTTCCTCAATTGGGAGACGGAATACGCCGTGGATGTCGGATAATTCTTCTGTAAGTCTAGCTGGTAGGCCACCGTGCTCTTCGCGCTACTATGTAGAAAGGTCCGATGAATCTTGGTGCTAGCTTCCTTTAATCTTGAATCTGTGCAGGCCTCTCATGGGGATACTCAGAGGTACACAAATTCACCGGTTCAAAATGGACTCCACAATGCTTCGATCGTAATAACTCTTTTGTCGACTTTGGGCTGTCTTGAGTCGGTCCTTAATTACCTTGACTTTATCTTCAGCCTCTTTGAGCAGGTCCGGGCCAAGATATGACTGCCTCCGGCTTCCGACCAATTTATGGGTACGACATCTTCGTCTGCACAGAGCTTCAAATGGTGCCATTTGCAGTGCTGGACTGATAGCTGTTGTTATATGCGATTCTCCGTATGGTAAGCTCTCCTCCCAACTGGTCCCATAGGTGAGGACACATGCTCTCAAAGATATCTTCTAGAATCTGGTTTACTCGCCAGCTTGCCCATCCGTCTGGGGTGGTATGCGGTATCGAATGCCACCTGAGTTCCCAGAGCTTGTTGTATGTGATCCCAAAACCGGAGACGAATTGAGTGCCTCTCGTCCGAGATTATTTTCTTTGGGACTCCATGTAAGCAAACATACGGGAGAGGTAGAGCCTAGCAAGCTTCTGAGTGGTGTGTGTTGTCTTCACGGGGATGAAGTGTGCTACTTTAGTCAGTCTATCAGTGATGGCCCATATGGCATCATGTCCGTGTCGTGACCGAGGTAGTCCAACAATAAAATCCATTCCAATCTCGCCCCATTTCCACTGGTATCTTATTTGGTTGCAATAGCCCGACCGGTTCTCGTGCTCGCCTTGATGCGCTGACAAGAGTCACAACATGCAATAAACGTGGCTATGTCTCTTTTTATACCATGCCACCAAAATGTTTCAAGATCTTTGTACATTTTTGTTCCTCCGTGATGGATTGAATATGGAGCGTGTGGCCTTCAGCCAAGATTTGCTATTTAAGGTCATGGATATTTGGTACGCAGCCTATTCCCGCACTCACAATATTCCTTGCTCATCAATAATGAATTTCGAGGCCTTGCCCAACTTCATCTTCCGCTTTATGCCTTCAATGTGGGTGTCCACGTTGAGCCTCTTTAACCTTCTCTATCGTGGTAGGCTGTAATTCTAAGTTTGACACACCGCCTTCGTGACCACCATCGATTGAGCTTTGCTAATTCCTGCTGGAATTGGTCTTAAGTCCGCATGTCGTCGTTGTCCGGACCGGGGTTCCACTCGAGCATCTGCTACAACATTTGCTTTGCTCGGGTGGTAGTGGATCCCAACATCATAATCCTTTACTAATTCCAACCAGCGCCGCTGCCAGAATTTAGTTCTGGTTGTTTGAAAATATACTTGAGGCTTTTGTGGTCCGTATATTTCACAATGATTACCAAGTAAAAGTGTCTCCATTTCTTGAGTGCATGAATCACGCTGCTAATTCCAGGTCATGTGTAGGATAATTTTCCTCATGTTTATGGTTGTCCGAAACATATGCATAACCTTGCCTTCTTGCATCAATATGCACCCGAGGCCCTTTCGAGATGCGCCACAAAATACCTCAAAATTTTTGTGTATATCCGCACAATTAGCATCGGTGTTGTCGCCGCCTCTTCGCTCTTGGAAACTTTTCGCAAGCTTCCGCCCATTCAAACTTCCTGTCTTTCTTGAGTAGTTGCGTCATTGGCTTTGCTATGGTGGAGAATCCTTCAATAAATCTTCAGTAGTATCCTGCCATACCTAAGAAACTTCGTACATCCGTCACACTGGCTGGTGGCTTCCAGCCAAGTACGGCCTTGACCTTTTTCGGGTCCACGGCGATACCTTCTTGAGTCAGTACGTGGCCTAGAAAACCTACTTGGCTTAGCCAAAATTCACACTTGCTGAATTTAGCGTACAATTGATGTTTCCTGAGTTCCCCTAGTACAATTCAGAGATGTTCAACAGGTTCTCCGGTGTTTTGGAGTATACCGAATATCATCGATAAATACCACAACAAACTTATCCATAAACTTCATGAATACTTTGTTCATGAGGTGAAAAAATATGCGGGGCGCTTGTAAGTCCGAATGGCATTACGGTGAACTCGCATAACCAGATCTCGAGGTGAAAGCGGTCTTGGGAATATCCTCGTTCGTGACTTTCAGCTTGGTGGTATCCCGACCTCAAATCAATCTTTGAGAACACCTTAGCCTCGAGCGAGTTGATCGAATAAATCATTTATTCGTGGCATCGGATATTTGTTCTTGATCGTGACCATGTTTAGAGCTCGATAGTCTATGCACAATCTTAGCTGCTCCATCCTTCTTTTTGGCAAACAAAATTGGTGAACCCTAAGGTGAGGAACTGCTCAGATGTACCCTTTTTCCAACAATTCCTTTATTTGTTTCTTCAGCCTACCAATTTGATGGTGCCATTCTGTATGGTTTCTTGTATATGGGAGCGGTTCCGGTGCTAGCTCAATGCTGAAATCTATCTCTCGATCCGTGGCATGCCCGGTAGTTCTTCGGGAATACATCTGAAATTCACACACCATCGAACTTTGCTCAATTCAGAAATATCCACCTTGTTCAATCTCGCTGCCGGATATTTTTCTTTCCTTGGCTGAAACCTTTATGGTCTTCCTGTGGTGATGGGTGAGAATTACGGTCCTGTTGAAGCAGTCAATAAAACCTTTGTTGGTGGTCAACCAATCCATCCCTAAGATGACATCCAGTCCTTTGTTTTCCAATACGATAAGATTTGCGTGAAACTTCAACCCTTCAAACTCGATAACCACACCCTGGCAATAATTCTGTGTAACTTGCTTAATTCCAGGGGACTTGACGATCATAGATTTTCCCAAGGGAAGCATCGAAAAATTATTTTGCAAAGCAAAACTTTTCGAAACGAATCAGTGAGAAGCTCCAAAATCAAACAAAACCATGGCAGGTATTGTGTTGATAGGAAACGTACCGAGTACGATATCTGGGGCATTTTGTGCTTCCTCTTTGGTCACGTGGTTCAGATGACCCTTCATGTGGTTGTTATTTGGGTTGAAATTGTTGCGCTTTGGTGCCGAATTATTGCCTCCGTTGATCGGCTTTGGGGTCGAAGTTCTTGGCTTGGGGCACCGCTACATAGTGCCCTTCTTCTCCACAAGCGTAATGGTAACGCCTGGGCGGTATGTGAACTCCTTGTCCCTTGCGTGGAAATTCTTGATTGGGCGCGAGACGCTTGTTTTGGGTTTGGGTGTCCAGTTTTTCAACATCCGCCTTGCTGCGGTGGTTGCGGTGTGTTTAGATCTGGTCCTCTTCCGCTATGGAAATCTTCTAAGCCGCGCCTCTCATTTTCCAAGGTAATGGCCTTATCCACCAGCCGCCTTAAAATCTGGAAATGTGTGTACCACCAATTGACATTTAAGCGCGGTGTCGTAATCGCCTAGGAATTTCTCCATCTTTTGTTTTCTCGACATATGTTCCTCGCATGAAGCGAGACAGCAGGGTAAACTGACTGTTGTATTCGACATCGCCATTGTTCTTGCTTGAGGTCATCAAATTCTCTCTTTTGATCTTCATAAGACTCTTAGGAATATGTGCCCCACTAAAACCTTCTTTAAATTCCTCCCATGATATATTATTTTTGTTGGGGTGCATGTGTAGGAAATTTTCCCACCACGATGCGGTTGCTCCAAAGGAGATAGTGCGGAGCATAAAGCACTTTCTCAAGGTCTGAACACTGGGCGATAATTAATTTTCTCTCCATGTCTCGAAGCCAGTCCTCGGCTTCCATAGGTTTGTTAGTGTGAGAAAATGTTTGGGGACGCGTCTTCTGTAGCTCAGATAATTTGGATTGCTGCTGATACTGTCCGCGGTGATTTCCCATATTGATGACTTGGTTCAGTATTTCCTAATGTTGCTGCTGACTTTGTTCATAAAGACGGCACATTTGGGAAAGTGTCGTTTCACTGTCCTGCTGACTTGTCTCCCTGTGTGAAATTGTTGCCTGGGTTGTGCCATAATTTTCCTCCGTTGGAGTTGGTATGGAGCGGCCCAAGGACGAGACATAGTTTACTCTGGGATATATTTTGAAACACTCATAAGAAAAGAAATTGAGCCGCAAAAAATCAATAAATTCAAGAGGATGCAAAAGTTGCAAATGCTCCAAGATTTTTCAAGAGAAAATACGCTTATGCACGGAGAAGGACTGTCCATTACATATCTTACACGCAAGCAGTAATTATATTAATACATTACTCAGATATGCGCATAAATCCTGACATGTTATTTAGTCTAGTGCACCTCCAGATCCTACATGATGCGCAAACAAACTACTTCTCACAGCCTATTTACATATAAACATATCGCATAAGTCGGTACATCGCATGGCTGCTAAGCGCATTTAGTCGGAGATGGTAAGGATTTCCCTTGGCCTGCCAAGGGTGAGGCGAGAGGGCTGGGGACTCAACCTCCTCTTCGGAGATAGGCTCTAGACGAGAGGTGCTGCGCGAGTTGGTGGAGCAGGTGCCCTGTGGGACAACTCAATCTGAGCGGCACGAGGGTGGTGCGAACTAACCGGAGTAGGCGCAATGACATGGTTGAACTCTCCGTGGTAGGCAGGCGACAAGTAGCGCGTGAGCAGTAGGAGCGAACGATGCTGATGACGAGACGAAGTCGCTGGCGGTGCGGCGCGCAGAGCTCCTCCTGTTGGCGGCACAGCCATGGACTGAGTCCATGCGGCAGCTACAAAGTCGCCCACCAGGTTGTCGGCTGGCTGCCTCCAAAGCCCGGAGATACTGGCGAGCATCTCAAAGCTTCGCCCCGCTTTCTTCGGGGCAAGAGAACGCGAGTGGCAGGTGTATGGCACGTGACATGGCAGGTAGCGTAGCGACGAGTCTTCATTGAAGGAAGGATATCCTCGAGACGGCTATCGCCACGGGCTGCCATCTCAGTGCGTGCTTCTCGGGGCATGGCTTCTCCCACGAACCGTAACGCCAACTCGCCCTCTCTTGAATTCCACCGCTTGATGTATGGTTAGACGGTCATTGACCTTGTGCCGAGAGAGAGAGAGATCGGGCGACATCCGCCCCATCGCGACTGGACGATGAAGGAGAGAAGCTTGACGAACCCATCGGGCATGTTATTAACATCTCGACTCGTAGTCGCTGCTGGCCATCTACAAAAGTAGGCAAAAATCCTGAGTAGTCAAATCATAAATTTACGCTAACCGCCGTAAATTGACTACATTTGTAAAAATAATAAATAGCTCTATTATGCTAATAACCGATTAGCGATCACACCTAGTGGCTTCCTACAATAGCCTCGCTCGTACTAAGTTTGTCACGACCGGTTTTTCAATAAAAATATTTATTGAACAACCGACCTATGAATTCCAATATGAGGAAAATCCTCCATATCGGTAGACAAAACTTTGATACAAGGAGCCAGAGTATTACAATATTACAGGGTCGGATCAAGATGCCCAACCAATTATTACAACACGCCAATAATTATACATGATGGCGGATATGGCACAAAGGTGTGGGGTGGAAATACTACTGACTCGAAGCATGCGTGGTTCGTGGAATAACACAACGGAGTGGTTAATAAATCTACTACACTGGCGGCTCATCGAGCGTCGAGGTGAGGCTCGATGAATTTATTTGGGTAGCGGAACCGGATATATCACAATGACTAATCCCGGGGTCGCACGAGACTGACCGATACCTCTAGGCATTAGGCTCGCTATCGAACTCTTTCATCCATGAGATCGCCCACAAGATTTGGCCAAATCAATAAGCCGTGAGTACTATGAAAGTACTCGCAAGATGTAAAGGGCTTATAATAAAAATAATAATAGCAATGCCAAGCAATGGACGACCGAAATACATCACGTAAAGGGCTCATAATGAATTTAAATAACAACAATGTCAGCAGTGGATGTCCGAGCGACATCGCAGAAAGGGCTTATAGTACATTATTCAGAATCGACAAGATTTAGTGCTCACGGAAAATATTCATCACAAGACAATAAGCGGTTAGTCCATTCACAGAAAATAAACATTTGATACTCAAATGGTTCTCGAGAGTTCTGTCGCCGAGACCGACACTGACAAGATGAGATGAACACGTACTTGGATATGAATAAGATGAATTCAAGAATTTTGAATCTACGAGTTTGTACCAAAATTGTCCACAGCCAACGGATTTCGTAGTCTTGAAGGACTAGTTCCGCTTACGGTATTTCAGAGGAAACACAACTAGCTAGTACACACCCATCATACCTCACGCTGCCAGAATCACCCTAGACAACGCTTAAGAAAAACTTTGAGACGGGAGATCACAACTCAATAGCATGGGATCAAATTTATTTACGCCGCTTAAGGGTGCCCCTCTCGTCCCAACCGAAACACCCATGCCCCCGACCGATGAAAGGCTTTAATCCAGGCCATGGAACTTTCATCCCGCCTCGATTTGGTGTGTACCAGAAGTGGTTTGCAACTCATTGTCAGATTCCCTTGCGGGAAACAGTGGTAGTACTAAGGGAAGACGGACGGAACCTGACCGATTTAGGTTGACATTGGGTCGATGATATGGCATAAGCCCGGCATGCTACAACACTGCCATCTTACCCATACTCATGCCAACTCATGGCCATGCAACAAGTTTCCAACAACTCATGGATTTACCGAGCTCATTTGCCACGATGCTCACGAGATAAACTATCATCGAAATGCTCGTGAACGTGCATGATACAAAAATAATGCAAACATGCTCAGACACTCATCATATCAAAAGTTCAAACTTTTCTTGCCTGGTTCGGAGTAGTCGGGTCTAGCTCGCGAAGTTCATGGTTCCATCACCTCCTTCAGATCTACGGACACAAAAATAAACGCGCTAACGAAATACCGTGGGGTACAGGAAGTTGATCCAAATATTTTTCAACTAAAAATGATAAAAAACTAGACAAAAATTTGAAGAGGACAGAAAAAGAATCACTCAAAAATTCCTTTCTGTTAAAATGTTATAAGGGTTTTAATCCAAGGACCCATCTGCAATGAAACAGAAAACTTCCAGGGGTTTTTGCAGAAAAATCCAGAAAAACGGTTCAGCGTGGAAGCGCATTTGCCAAAGTACGCTTTCAGTAAATGATTCAAAAAAAGAGAGGCTGACGGGCGGGTCGCACCCACAGTTTGAAAATTCAAACGAGGGAGTCGGGCTCATGGCCGAGAGCCGCGGTGGTCACCGGCGCGATCGACGGCGAGGCAGGAGATCGGAGAGTACCTCCATGTTCGGTGCCATTCCGCCTCTGTGGAGGTGGTGGTGGTCGCCGCGCAGTACCACGCCGACGGCGACGCTTGCTCCGCGGACGGCGATTCGGTGGTCGGGACCCCACGAGAGAGCTGCTGGAGGTGGAATTGAGGAGGGGGTTAGCCTCGCGATAGCATGAGAAGTTATCTCGACGAGGTTAGGGCGCCGGAGATGACCTCACCGGAGTGAATCATGGTGGAGGCCGAGGGCGGAACGAAGTGGCCGGAGTCGGGAAGGAGAGCTCTCGTGGCCCTTCCAGGACTTGGCGAGGTCTGGAGAGGTAGAGGAGGTGTGCGGGGCGAGAGCAAGCTCGGGTGTTATATATAGCCGCCTGAGGCGGTTGCCGAGAACGGGTTCTCCGGCGAGGTGATTACGGCGCGCTGTGGTTGCACGGGAGGGTTCAGAGGTTGAGTGTCGCCGGGTGTTCCCCGTTCCGCGAGGTGCAACCGCTGGATTTGGTTGCTTAGGAGGAGCTCGACGGAACGGGCGGCGCGGGCCTGCCGGGCGATGTGGAGCATGCTCAGGCGTGCGCGCGAACGGCGACGGTGCTGCATGCGCAGCGCCGGGCGAGGAAATGGCCACGCTGAGCCACCAGGGGTTTAGCGGCGCCAACGGCGTTATGTCGCTGTTTGCTTCCTCGCCGGTCCGCCACGGTGGTTCGCCGCCAAGAAGACACGCAAGCGCGGCCAGGTGCCACCGACGCCAGAACGCGCCAAGCATCGCTGCAGTGAGGCTCCGACAAGCAAGCTAGGCCGTGAGCAACGTGCCAAGTGCACCGTGAGCATGTGACTGAATTTTCCGACGAAGATCGACATCAAACTCAACTTAATCAAGATGAACATAAACAAAGGCATGCAAGGTGTTCGATGTAATGATCTAGGCATGTAGGATTTTTCCTTGAGCTGGTTTTTGGTGGAGGGGCCTCTCATTGCATGTAGAGGTTGCCTGAATATTTGTGGAATTTTGGAGTAGTGTAGATATGAATTTCACCAAATTTGGCAAATCTGGTCCAAACTTGCAAAGACTAAAATTTGAAATTTTTGAACAGAAGAGGAGTGGATCTTGATAGTTCTAGGTTATGGGTACCAAGGACTATCCAAGGGAGTTGGTTTGAGGTCAAAATTCAAATGCATTAAGGTACTTGCTTTGCAAATTACCTAGGCTCAAAGTATTAGACAGAAAAAATTTGGGAGAGAATTAAATGAAATAAAAATTCAGAAGAGGGTTGAACTAGTAGAGACAGAATGTTTGGATTGCCCAAAGTGGAAGGAGATATATTTGGGAAGATTTTACCATGTGGTGCATGGCCAAATCATGAATGATTTCAAATATGGGAGAGGATGAAAAAACTCCTAGAGTTTCTTTTTGAAAGAAAAATAAACTTCAAAGATTTTTCTTGAATTCTTGGGAAGAGGGCAATCAGAGGAAAAATTTAAAAACCAAACACCAGAGTTGAAGGAGATGCAAAAGTAAAATATTTGCCAGAGGGAAAAGCTTTTGATAGAGATTTTTGGAAGGGTTTTGGAGACCTCCAACAAAATTTTGAAGAAAACCAAAGGAAAAATTTTGGAGTGTCACAAGCATGAATTTTCAGACCGGTTTAAACCCATTAACATCGAAATATACGATGGAACAACAGATCCCGGGTATGGATTGAGGATTACCTCCTCCATATTCACATGGCTCAAGGGGATGACCTTCGTGCCATTAAATACCTACCCTCAAGCTCAAATGGCTATCTTGGTATCAAGCTAAACAGTTTGCCGAAAATTCTATTGGCAACCGGAAGACTTGGTATTGACACCGTCCGGCACTTCGAACCGAGACGGCAACGGTAAGCCACTTACTTAACCAAACACAACAGTTGCAATAATACTAAAGACTACGCTGACACAAATGCGGTCAACGCCGGATTTCACAATCCAAAACCCGGTCAACTAAGAATCCACTAAAGGCGCATAAGGATGGACCATCCACCGACAGATATTGGACCGAATTTTGTCGATTCACTCACCACCCCGATAAGCCAGCTAATCATACCAATAGAAACTATTGGGTCCTCAAGCAGAAGACAAGCTTAACATCGATCACAAGGAGGAGGCCACCAGCGATAAAGACGACGGAGCGACTTGCCACCAACACCAGGGCCGTAAACAGCTTCTCCAAGTTTGATCACCGAACGGAAATAGCAGTCGGTTTCCGCCACCCACCTATTATAATCGGCAAGATTTACACCACGCCAGCACATGACTACGCACTCAAGATACCATGGGCATCGGCGGAAGCACAATACGGACAACCCTGCAAGCATTCCCGTAATGTTTTTATCTATTTTTCTTATTTTTCTGTATCATCTCTTAAAGAACAGGTGACCAGCAAGAGAGCATCTACAACGGACTCTATCGGAGTTCGGATCCGTACACTCACCCAAGGGGCTACTCGCTATGACTCCTCCCCGAGGATCGGGCGGCGCAGACAAAGCGACAGAGGTCCAAAATAACTTTTGTAGACCATGCCTTTATTCCGAGCCTGCATTTATGCCCTTTTTCCTCTCGTTCTCGACCCCGAGCATGTCAAATAGCCGAAGTTTGTGGTTTCTTTATCATTGACATATTGTTCGGCCCCAAGAAACCTCGGTCCAACTAATCGCTCATACTCTTTCAATAATGAGTACGGCCTCAACGGGTTGCTTTACAGATGCACCCCGCATACCCTTCCAAGGGCTCGGTATGGGAACAAATGAGTCGCCAAGAAAAGTCCGAACAGCTCAGAAGCGCATTTTGGCATCGCAAGTTTGGCCTTATATGCATCAGCTCAATCATTGTCTTGGGTCAATAGTTGCTGTCTGCCCTATGCTTGCTACCCTATGTTCCGCTTCTATCGACTAGGTAGTAAAGGAGAACTATTACGATTGTGCCCTGGTCTAAAACGGATGAGCACCTCAAGAGAGAAAGTCTAAACCGATCATTATGATGCGGCGAAGCCGGTCAACCACTTGATGACTTCTTGGAACTTTAGCGATTCTCCATGTCACACGAGGGATCTTTTTCAGATCAAATATGTAAGGCACTATACGCCGCATACATACTAGGGGCTATGCCGTAGTCCCACTGAGGGAGTCCTGGATTAGGGGGTATCCGGACAGCCGGACTATATCCTTTGGCCGCACTGTTGGACTATGAAGATACAAGATTGAAGACGTCGTCTCGTGTCCGGATGGGACTCTCCTTGGCGTGGAAGGCAAGCTTGGCGATACGGATATGTAGATCTCCTCCCATTGTAACCGACTTTGTGTAACCCTAGCCCCCTCCGGTGTCTATATAAACCGGATGGTTTAGTCCATAGGACAACAACAATCATACCATAGGCTAGCTTCTAGGGTTTAGCCTTTACGATCTCGTGGTAGATCAACTCTTGTACTACTCATATCATCAAGATCAATCAAGCAGGAAGTAGGGTATTACCTCCATAGAGAGGGCCCGAACTGGGTAAACCATGTGTCCCCTTCCTCATATTTCCCATCGCCCTTAGACCACAGTTCGGGACCCCTACCCGAGATCCGCCGTTTTGACAATCAAATTGGTGCTTTCATTGAGAGTTCCACCGTCGTCACCATAAGGCCCGATGGCTCCTTCGTCATCGGTAGCGATGCAGTCCAGGGTGAGGTTTCTCCCCAACAGATCTTCAGATTCGGCGGCTTCGCATCGCCGCCAACTCGCTGGCCATCCGGAGCAGATCGAAGTTACCCTCGCCACCAGGTCAGGTTCGAAACTTGAATTACACGGCCGACATCCGTGGAGAATTGATCTTCGACGGATTCGAGCTCACGCCAGTAAGCGCCGCATTTATCACGACGAGCATGATTTAGCTCGCTGCTGGACGGCGCTCAGAGATCACACCAGCAATAACTCCGCCTCAATCCGAACAGATTGGCGCCATCCAAGGACGGGCGGATAGACCTCGCCATGGAGGCCAGACTTCAACGGCGTAGGATGACCCTCCAAGAAGCAACCTAAGCGCCGACGCCAGCGGGCGCCGCCTAAGTCTCGCTTATAGCAAAAGCGGTGATACCGCATAGGAGATAACAAGATTCGGACAAGGTCAAGACGATGACAATCCCTCCAAAGCAGGATCCATAGCCGAGTATGAATAAGCCAGCCTCCGAGCGAGCAGCAGAGGGAGAGGAGGATAAGTACAAGCCTCCTCCGAAGACGGCGTGAGCCTCGACGACTAAGAATTTGTCATACCTGAGGATCCTGCCGAGCAGAGCGCTTAAGCGCCGGCTTATAGCCACAATAATAGCCTCAAGAAAAACAGCAACAACTTCGAGCTGATCAGGACTTGCTAACAGATAGATGGACCGAAGTCCTTGCGGCCGAGGAATATAAACTCGAACACCCCTCCAAGGGTCACCCAAACCGTAGGTTGCTACCCCGACTTGAGGAGGAAGCATTAAAACCTACATCACCAGCGTACGACGCGGCTGATCGGCCACCTCGTGGCCGAGACAGAGAGGCATTTCACCCAGAAGCTCAGCCCGCACCCCGCCTCCACTCAAACAAAAATACCAAGGCACCGAGGAACACGCGAGACCTGCGAGACGTATCGGAAGATAGGGAAAAACACGCAAGATCAATCTACGGATCACGAGGGCGCGCCCCTACGCGGGACGGTGACCGTCACGCCGGATACAGTAAAGGTAAATCCGGCCAGGCCGAATACAGCAGGCAAGACTCCTATGAGCTACGCCGCGATATAGCCCAGCATAGAGGCTCCACACACTCCCTATGCTTCACTGACGAAGTAATGGATCATGAATTCCCAGAGGGTTTTAAACCCATAAACATCGAATCATATGATGGTACAACAGACCCTGCGGTATGGATCGAGGACTTCCTCCTCCACATCCACATGGCTCGCGGCGATGATCTACATGCCATCAAGTACCTCCCGCTAAAGCTTAAAGGACCAGCTCGGCATCGGCTGAATAGCTTGCCGCCAGACTGCTGGCTGTTGGGAGGATCCGAAGACGATTCCTTGACAAATTCCAAGGCACTTATGTGCGCACCACCGATGCCGGCATGACTTGAGCCACATAATTCAGCAGCCGTGGGAATCGCCAGCAATTTCGACACGGTTCCTAACCAAGAAGAATCAAATTGTCGACTGTCCGGATGCAGAGGCCTTAGCGGCATTTAAGCACAACATCCGTGACGAATGGCTCGCCCGACACCTTGGCCAGGAAAAGCCAAAATCCATGGCAGCCCTCACGACGCTCATGACCCGCTTTTGCATGGGAGAGGACAGCTGTCTAGCTCGCAGCAACAACATATCAAGAAACCTTGGCACGTCGGATGCCAAGGATAGCAACGGCAGGCCACGTCGCAACAAACATAAGCGCCGCAATAACGGCGATAACTCCGAGGATACGGCAGTCAATGCCGGATTCAGAGGCTCTAAACTCGGTTAGCGGAAAAAGCCATTTAAGAGTAGCACTCCGGGCCCGTCCAGTCTAGACCGCATACTCGACGTCAGGCGGTAAATACACGGTACTTCCGCAAAACCAGCCAATCACACCAATAGAGAATGCTGGGTGTTCAAGCAGGCCGGCAAGTTAAACGCCAAAAACAAGGACAAGGGGCTGCATAGCGATGATGAGGAGGAGCCCCGGCCGCCGAACACGGGAGGACAGAAGAGGTTCCTGAAGGAAATATGCCCTAGAGGCAATAATAAAGTTATTATTTATTTCCTTATACCATGATAAATGTTTATTATTCATGCTAGAATTGTATTAACCGGAAACATAATACATGTGTGAATACATAGACAAACAGATAGTCACTAGTATGCCTCTATCGACTAGCTCATTAATCAAAGATGGTTGTGTTTCCTAACCATAGACATGTGTTGTCATTTGATTAATGGGATCACCTCATTAGGAGAATGATGTGATTGACATGACCCATTCCGTTAGCTTAGCACTTGATCGCTTAGTATATTGCTAATGCTTTCTTCATGACCTATACATGTTCCTCGTAACTATGAGATTATGCAACTCCTGCTACACGGAGGAACACTTTGGTACTACCAAACGCCACAACGAATCGGGTGATTATAAAGGAGTACTACAGTGTCTCCAAAGGTACTTGTTGGGTTGGCGATTTCGAGATTAGGTTTTGTCACCCGATTGTCGGAGAGGTATCTCGGGCCTTCTCGTAATACACATCACTTAAGCCTTGCAAGCATTACAACTAATGAGTTAGTTGTGAGATGATGTATTACGAACGAGTAAAGAGATTTACCGATAACGAGATTGAACTAGGTATTGATACCGACGATCGAATCTCGTAAGTAACATACCGATGACAAAGGGAACAACGATGTCGTTATGCGGTTTGACCGATAAAGATCTTCAGAGAATATGTAGGAACCAATATGAGCATCCAGGTTCCGCTATTGGTTATTGACCGAGAATGGTTCTAGGTCATGTCTACATAGTTCTCGAACCCGTAGGGTCCGCACGCTTAACGCTTCGATGACAGCTCATTATGAGTTTATAAGTATTGATGTACCAAGGTTGTTCGAGTCCCGGATATGATCACGACATGACGAGGAGTCTCAAATGGTCGAGACATAAAGATTGATATATTGAAGCCTATGTTTGACTTCGAAGGGTTCCAATGAAAACAGGAAGTTACCGAACACCGGGGTTACCGAACTTCCCCGGGGTATATGGGCCTTAATGGGCCACAAGGGAGAAGAGGAAGGGCGGCCAGGCAGGCCGCGCCTCCCCCCTCTAGTCCGAATAGGACAGGAGAGGGGCGCGCCTTCCCTCTTCCCTCCCCAATCCTACTCCAACTAGGAGAGGGGGAGTCCTACTCCCGTGGGAGTAGGACTCTCCAGCGCCTCCCCTAGGGCCGGCCGCACTTCTTTGCTCCTTTATATACGGGGCAGGGGGCACCCCATGACACACAAGTTGATCTACGGATCGCTCTTAGCCGCAGCGGTGCCCCTCCACCATATTCCACTTCGTCATATCGTCAGAGAGCTTAGGCGAAGCCCCGCGCCGAGAAGTCATATCGTCATGAGCTTAGGCGGCCCCGCGCCGGTGGAGCATCAACATCGCCACCACGCCGTCGGTCGACGGAACTCATCCCCGACACTTTGCTGGATCGAGTCCGGGATCGCCATCGAGCTGAACGTGCGTAACTCGGAGGTGCCGTGACGCTCGTGCTTGGATCGGTCGGATCGTGAAGACGCACGACTACATCAACCGCGTTGTTATAACGCCCGCTTTCGTCTCACGAGGGTACGTGGACGACACTTCCCCTCGCTGCTATGCCATCACCATGGTCTTGCGTGTTCGTGAGGAATTTTTTGAAATTACTACGCTCCCCAACAAAGGGCATCCGAGCCTGGTTTTATGCGCTGATGTCATATGCACGAGTAGAACACAAGTGAGTTGTGGGCGATATAAGTCATACCGCTTACCAGATGTCATACTTTGGTTCAGCGGTATTGTGAGATGAAGCGCCCGACCGACATTACGCCAGACGCTTACGCGAGACTGGTTTCACCGCCCGAGCACTCGCTGCTTAAAGGTGACCGCGGTGTCTGCTCTCTCACTTTAGTTGAACTGAAAAAGGCTACGCCCGTCCTTGCGAAGGTTAAAACAGCACCAACTTGACAAACTATCGCTGTGGTTTTGATGCGAGGTAAGAACGGTTCTTGCTCAGCCCGTAGCAGCCACGTAAAACTTGCAACAACAAAGTAGAGGACGCCTAACTTGTTTTTGCAGGCATGTTGTGATGTGATGTGGTCAAGACGTGATGCTATATTTTATTGTATGAGATGATCATGTTTTGTAACCGAAGTTATCGGCAATCGGCAGGAGCCATATGGTTGTCGCTTATTGTATGAAATGCAACGCCATGTAATTGCTTTACTTTATCACTAAGCAGAGCGATAGTCGAGAAGCAATAGTTGGCAGACGACAACGATGCTACGATGGAGATCAAGGTGTCGCTACCGGTGACGATGGTGATCATGACGGTGCTTCATGATGGAGATCACAAGCACAAGATGATGATGACCATATCATATCACTTATATTGATTGCATGTGATGTTTATCCTTTATGCATCTTATCTTGCTTTGATTGACGGTAGCATTATAAGATGATCTCTCACTAAAATTATCAAGAAGTGTTCTCCCGAGTATGCACCGCTGCAAAGTTCAGAGTACCTGCACACCACGTGATGATCGGGTGATAAGTTCTACGTCCATCTACAACGGTGCAAAACAGTTGCACGCCATGAATACTCAGTTTAAACTTGACGAGCCTTGCATATAACAGATATGGCCTCGAACACGGAGACCGAAGGTCGAACGTGAATCATATAGTAGATATGATCAACATAGTGATGTTCACCATTGAAACTACTCCATCTCACGTGATGATCGGACATGGTTTAGTTGATTTGGATCACGAATCACTTAGATAACTAGAGAGATGTCTGCCTAAGTGGGAGTTTTTAATATGATTAATTAAACTTAAATTTATCATGAGCTTAGTACCGATAGTATTTTGCTTGTCTATGTTTATCGTAGATAGATGGCTCGTGTTGTTGTTCCGTTGAATTTTAATGCTCCTTGAGAAAGCAAAGTTGAAAGATGATGGTAGTAATTACACGGATCGGGTCCGAATTTGAGGATTATCCTCATTGCTGCACGTAAAATTACGCCCCGAAGCACCGCTGGGTGACAGTGCCTGTCAGTAGAGCCGAGCCGGTTGTGAACGCCCCGCAAAGCAAAGCTGATGACTACTCAATAGTTCAAGCAGCATGCTTTACGGCTTAGAACCGGTCTTCAACGACGCTTTGAACGCTATGGAGCATATGAGATGTTCCAGAGTTGAAGTTAATATTTCAAGCAAATGCCCGGATTGAGAGATATGAAGTTCCAATAAGTTCTATAGCTGCAAGATGGAGGAGAATAGTTCACAAGGAACATATACTCAAAATGTCCGTATAATAATCACTTGATTCAACCGGGAGTTACTCTTCCGATGATAGTGTCATTGATGAATTCTCCAATCATCGCCACCAAGCTACAAGAGCTTCGTGATGAACTATAATATGCAAGGAATGACTAAGACAATTCCCGAGCTCTTCGCAATGCTAAAAGTCATGGAGGTAGAAATCAAGAAAGAGCATCAAGTGTTGATGGTCAACAAGACCACTAGTTTCAAGAAAAGGGCAAAGGGAAGAAGAAGGAAACTTCAAAAGAACAGCAAGAAAGTTGCTGATCAAGAGAAGAAACCCAAGTCTGGACCTAAACCTGAAATCGAGTGTTTTACCGCAAGCGATCGACACCGAAGCGGAACTGCCCCAAGTATTTGGCGGATAAGAAGGATGGCAAGGTGAACAAAGGTATATGTGATATACATGTTATTGATGTGTACCTTACTAGAGCTCGTAGTAGCACTGGTATTTGATACTGGTTCTGCTAAATATTTGCAACTCAAACAGGACTACGGAATAGACGAGCATCGCAAAGGACGAGGTGACGATGCGCTGGGAAATGGTTCCAAAGTCAATGTGATCGCGGTCGGCACGCTACCTCTACATCTACCTTCGGATTAGTTTTAGACCTAAATAATTGTTATTTGGTGCCGCCGCTGAGCATGAACATTATATCTGGATCTTGTTTGATGCGAGACGGTTATTCATTTAAATCGAGAATAATGGTTGTTCTATTTATATGAGTAATATCTTTATGGTCATGCACCCTTGAAGAATGGTCTATTCTTGTTGAATCTCGATAGTAGTGATACACATATTCATAATGTTGAAACCAAAAGATGCAGAGTTGATAATGATAATGCAACTTATTTGTGGCACCGCCGCTTAGGTCATATCGGTGTAAAACGCATGAAGAAACTCCATACCGATGGGCTTCGAATCACTTGATTATGAATCACTTGGTACTTATGTAACCGTGCCTCATGGGCAAGATGACCAAAACGCCGCTCTCCGTAACTATGGAGCGAGCAACTGATTTGTTGGAAATCATACATACCGATGTTTGTGGTCCAATGAATGTTGAGGCACGCCAATGGTATCGTTATTTTCTCACCTTCACAGATGATTTGAGTAGATATGGGTATATCTACTTAATGAAACACAAATCTGAAACATTTGAAAAGTTCAAAGAATTTCAGAGTGAAGTGGAAAATCATCGTAATAAGAAAATAAAGTTTCTACGATCTGATCGTGGAGGAGAATATTTGAGTTACGAGTTTGGTTTACATTTGAAACAATGTGGAATAGTTTCGCAACTCACGCCACCCGAACACCACAGAGAAATGGTGTGTCCGAACGTCAGAATCGCATTTTTTACTTGATATGGTGCGATCTATGATGTCTCTTACTGATTTACCGCTATCGCTTTTGGGGATATGCTTTAGAGACGGCCGATTCACGCTAAATAGGGCACCATCTAAACTGCTGAGACGACACCGTATGAACTGTGGTTTGGCAAGAAACCAAAGTTGTCGCTTTAAAGTTTGGGGCTGCATGCTTATGTGAAGAAACTTCAACCAGATAAGCTCGAACCCAAATCGGAAAAATGTGTCTTCATAGGATACCCAAAGGAGATCATGGGTACACCTTCTATCACAGATCCAAGGCAAGATTTTCGTTGTTAATTCGGATCCTTTCTAGAGAAGGAGTTTCTCTCGAAAGAAGTGAGTGGAGGAAAGTAGAACTTGATGAGATAATCAGATTCGCTCCCTTATTGAAAGTAGTTCATCACAAGAAATGGTTCTGTGACAACTACACCAATTAGTGAGGAAACTAATGATGATGATCATGAAGCTTCAGATCAAGTTACTACTGAACTTCAGAGGTCAACCAGAGTAAAATACGCACT
The DNA here is from genome assembly GCA_021605205.1 of Aegilops longissima. Taxonomy (NCBI): domain Eukaryota; kingdom Viridiplantae; phylum Streptophyta; class Magnoliopsida; order Poales; family Poaceae; genus Aegilops; species Aegilops longissima. The sequence goes on along the minus strand of JAHIAM010003606.1, from coordinate 11,583 downwards.
GAGTGGTACGGTAATCCTATTCGAAGTCATGTTACTTGACCATGGCGAACCTACAAACTATGAAGAAGCGATGGTGAGCCCAGATTCGCAAAATGGCTGGAAGCCATGAAATCTGAGATGGGATCCATGTATGAGAACAAAGTATGGATTTTGGTTGACTTGTTCGATGATCGGCAAGCCATTGAGAATAAATGGATCTTTAAGAAGAAGACCGACGCCGATGGTAATATAACTGTTTACAAAGCTCGACTTGTTGCGTAAAGGTTTTCGACAAGTTCAAGGGGTTGACTACGATGAGACTTTCTCACCCGTAGCGATGCTTAAGTCTGTCCGAATCATGTTAGCAATTGCCGATTTTATGATTATGAAATTTGGCAAATGGATGTAAAACTGCATTCTTGAATGGATTTCTAGAAGAAGAGTTGTATATGATGCAACCAGAAGGTTTTGTCGATCCAAAGGGTACTAACAAGTGTGCAAGCTCCAACGATCAATTTATGGTCCGTGCAAGCCTCTCGAGTTGAATAAACGCTTGATAGTGTGATCAAAGATATGGGTTTATATGCACTTTTGGAGAAGCCTCAGATTTACAAGAAAGTGAGTGGAGCTCAGAGCATTTCTAATATTATATGTGGACGATATATTATTGATTGGAAATGATATAGAATTTCTGGATAGCATAAAAGGATACTTGAATAAAAGTTTTTCAATGAAAGACCTCGTGAAGTTGCTATATATTGGGCATCAAGATCTATAGAGATAGATCAAGACGCTTAATTGACTTTCACAAAGCACATACCTTGATAAAGTTTTGAAGAAGTTCAAAATGGATCAGCAAAGAAAGGTTTTTACCAGACATAAGGTGTAAGATTGAGTCGACTCAATGCCCACCACAAAGCAGAAGATAGAGAGAAATGAAAGATGTTCCTATGCTTCAGCCATAGGCTCTATCATGTATGCAATGCTGTGTACCAGACCGACGATGCTTAGCTGTAAGCTTGGCAGGAAGGTACCAAAGTAATCCAGAGTGGATCATCGACAGCGGTCAAGAACATCCCAAATACCGAAAAGGACTAAGGATATGTTTCTCGATATGGAGGTGACAAAGAGCTAGTCGAAATGGTTACGCCGATGTAAGTTTTGACACCGATCCGGACGATTCTAAATCGCAAACCGGATACGTGTTTTTATTAAACGGTGGAGCTGCCAGCTGGTGCAGTTCTAAACAAAGCGCCGTATGGATCTACATGTGAAGCGGAGTACATAGCTGCTTCGAAGCAGCAAATGAAGGAGTCTGATGAAAGAGTTCATTTCCGATCTAGGTGTCATACCTAGTGCATCGGGACCGATGAAGATCTTCTCGTGACAATATCGTGCAATTGCCTTGGCAAAGGAATCCAGATTTCACAAGAGGACCAAACATATCAAGAGACGCTTAATTCCATTCGACCAAGTCCAAGTGGGAGACATAGAGATTTGCAAAATACATACGGATCTGAATGTTGCGCACCTGCTGACTAAGCCTCTTCCACGAGCAAAACATGATCAGCACCAAAACTCCATGGGTGTTAGAATCATTACTATGTAATCTAGATTATTGACTCTAGTGCAAGTGGGAGATCAAGGAAATATGCCCTAGAGGCAATAATAAAGTTATTATTTATTTCCTTATACCATGATAAATGTTTATTATTCATGCTAGAATTGTATTAACCGGAAACATAATACATGTGTGAATACATAGACAAACAGATAGTCACTAGTATGCCTCTATCGACTAGCTCATTAATCAAAGATGGTTGTGTTTCCTAACCATAGACATGTGTTGTCATTTGATTAATGGGATCACCTCATTAGGAGAATGATGTGATTGACATGACCCATTCCGTTAGCTTAGCACTTGATCGCTTAGTATATTGCTAATGCTTTCTTCATGACCTATACATGTTCCTGTAACTATGAGATTATGCAACCCCTGCTACCGGAGGAACACTTTGGTACTACCAAACGTCACAACGAATCGGGTGATTATAAAGGAGTACTACAGGTGTCTCCAAAGGTACTTGTTGGGTTGGCGATTTCGAGATTAGGTTTTGTCACCCGATTGTCGGAGAGGTATCTCTGGCCTTCTCGGTAATACACATCACTTAAGCCTTGTAAGCATTACAACTAATGAGTTAGTTGTGAGATGATGTATTACGAACGAGTAAAGAGACTTACCGTAACGAGATTGAACTAGGTATTGATACCGACGATCAATCTCGGTAAGTAACATACCGATGACAAAGGGAACAACGATGTCGTTATGCGGTTTGACCGATAAAGATCTTCAGAGAATATGTAGGAACCAATATGAGCATCCAGGTTCCGCTATTGGTTATTGACCGAGAATGGTTCTAGGTCATGTCTACATAGTTCTCGAACCCGTAGGGTCCGCACGCTTAACGCTTCGGCGACAGCTCATTATGAGTTTATAAGTATTGATGTACCAAGGTTGTTCGAGTCCCGGATATGATCACGGACATGACGAGGAGTCTCAAATGGTCGAGACATAAAGATTGATATATTGAAGCCTATGTTTGACTTCGAAGGGTTCCAATGAAAACAGGAAGTTATCGAACACCGGGGTTACTGAACCCCCGGGGGTATATGGGCCTTAATGGGCCACAAGGAGAAGAGGAAGGGCTGCCAGGCAGGCCGCCGCCTCCCCTCTAGTCCGAATAGGACAGGAGAGGGGGGCGCCTTCCCTCTTCCCTCCCCAATCCTACTCCAACTAGGAGAAGGGGGGAGTCCTACTCCCTGGGAGTAGGACTCTCCAGCGCCTCCCTAGGGCCGGCCGCACTTCTTTGCTCCTTTATATACGGGGCAGGGGGCACCCCATGACACACAAGTTGATCTACGGATCGCCTTAGCCGCAGGCGGTGCCCCTCCACCATATTCCACTTCGTCATATCGTCAGAGAGCTTAGGCGGCCTCGCGCCGAGAAGTCATATCGTCATGAGCTTAGGCGGCCCCGCGCCGGTGGAGCATCAACATCGCCACCACGCCGTCAGGTCGACGGAACTCATCCCCGACACTTTGCTGGATCGAGTCCGGGATCGCCATCGAGCTGAACGCAGTGCGTAACTCGGAGGTGCCGTGACGCTCGGTGCTTGATCGGTCGGATCGTGAAGACGCATTTACTACATCAACCGCTGTTGTTATAACGCTTCCGCCGGGTTCACGAGGGTACGTGGACGGACACTCTCCTCTCGCTGCTATGCCATCACCATGGTCTTGCGTGTTCGAGGAAATTTTTTGAAATTACTACGTTCCCCAACAGTTCCCACCACAAGTAAGGATGGTGAACATGGTATACGCAACCCACATCCCCAAGAGGTAATGGAAGCGTGCACTAAGGGACGTATATGCGATGGAGCCCGTCGCCCCAAAGTTCAACCCATGGTCCTCTTGCCCGATCACTTTCGATCGCATGGACCACCCTACTAGTATCCGCCATGGCACATCTGCCGCATTGGTCTTAGACCCAATCATCGACGGATTTCACCTCACCCGATTCCTTATGGACAGCGGCAGCAGCGTGAACATGCTTTATCAGGATACAGTGCACAAAATGGGTATAGACCCCTCGAGGATCAAACCCACCAAAACAACCTTTAAAGGCGTCATCCCAGGTGTAGAGGCCCATTGTACGGGCTCAATCACACTGGAAGTGGTCTTCGGATCTCCGGATAACTTCCGAAGCGAGGAATTAATCTTCGATATCGTCCCATTCCGGAGCGGCTGTCACGCACTGATCGGGCGCACCGCATTTGCAAGATTCAATGCGGTACCACATTACGCATACCTCAAGCTCAAGATTCCAGGACCTAAGGGGGTCATCACAGTCAATGGAAACGCAGAGCGCTTGCTCCGTACGGAGGAGCACACTGCGGCCCTCGCAACAGAAGCACAAAGAAGCCTTTTAAGGCAAACCACCAGTTCGGCGATCAAGCCCCCGAACACCGTCAAGCACGTCCGGAGTAAATTGCAACAGGATCGCCTGGCATGTTCAGAGCCCGCCTAGCAATTCGGCCCCCGCCCTAGTCTCAACACAACGGCTAAATACGTCCCATGCATACATAATTACGCACTGAAAATACCATGGGCATCGATGGGGGCACGATCACGGCACGTCCCACAATGCGGCTCAACCGCACTAGGGGCTTACTACTGTTATCATCCTCTCTTTCAGACTTTACTGAAGCCTTATCCGCAGCACGATAGCCGGACACACGATACAACACCCAAGGAGGCAGGAAGCTATGTCGTACAATGGAATCCCCAGGTGGTCTCTGATAACGAGTGAAATACCTACTTTAAATACCAGTTCGCAGCTTGCCCTTGGACGCAAATAGTCCTACTTTTTTGCTTATCGCACTGCTTGTATCCTTATGCTTTGACGCACTTTTTTAAATAAACAACGCATAGCACTAGTCTATTATTGCATTCTATATTGTTTTACATATATATCTTCATTCATGACAATCAGCACCCGTACACTCTGGTACGACCAATACGCCAGGGGCTTCCGTATACCCCATAATTCGGCGTGAGAAGTCTGAACACTTTCGACAGTGCGGCACCCGAACTTATAGCATTATATGCATCAGTCTAATCATGTTCTTGGGTCAATAGTTGGGTTTGCCTGCCCCATGTTTTGGTACCTTACGCCCGCTTATATCGCTAAGGTAGCACTGGGAGAACTATCGCGATTGTGCCCCGGTTCTTCCGCCGAGCACCTCAAGAGAGAAAGCAAAAACTGGCTGTCATGATGAGGCGAGAGATGGTCGCTGTTTGCGAGGTCTCAAGTCCCTAAAGACTTTTTCCACTTCAGGCGAGGAGTCGGCCTTGTCCGGCTTAGGCATGTCTAGCGCCCCAACTTCGGCTTTTTGAATACTAGGGGCTTCGGCAAAATTTAAAATTGTAGACTTCTATGGCTAAGGAGAGCGATAAAGCATTATAGTCCGATTGTTCGGTTTGGCTGCGCTGAGCACCTCCTCAAGGACCCATAAATGGGAAAAAGAGTGCCCAGATTTATCCCGAACACCCCAACACTACTTTCATGGGGACCAAGCCAACGACTAGCAACTCTCGATTCTATAAACGGCCGCATGTAAGGTGATATTTTAAATTGAAAGCGCTGTATAGCTTAAATGAACCAGTTTTCATAATACAGATCACACGAGAAAGTTCATTCAAAATTACGCCCTTCGCACACTCGCTCGCCACAAGACGGCACCTTCGTGACACCTCATAATACATTTCAGTGGTGGCGGTTCTCCTTGCCTCATGCGGCGGCCCCTCCTTCACCAAATTTCCTTCAAGGCCCATCTCCGCCTCAGTGCACCTTCAAGACGGGCAAAGCCCTATGTGCACCTTCGATGCAGACGGATCGCTTTGATGACTTCCACCGTAAGGCATCAACAAGCCGCTTTACCAGCCGTCAAGTAGCTGTTGGGAAGGGAACCTCAGCCACATCCGACTATAAGGCCCCTCATGGCCTGCTCGCCGCTTTGTGGAGCTCGACCAGCTTGCTTCACTGGTCGCCATGGGCATCGGGTGTTCGGTCCCAAAGATAATCGAGACCAAAACAACTTTTCCGCCGAGCTTCCTCCTCGGCCCGGTAGAATTCCGCGCATCGCATAATAACCGCAGGGCAGATCTACGAACGCCCCCGGAGAGTCCGAACTCGGTAAGTAAAGGAAATTTTCTTTCGCATGCCTACTTTGCATAATGAATGCCTTACCCGCCGCCATCTTCTTCACCCTCATTTCCTGGAGGGCCTTTTGGCTTCGCCTTGGCATGTTTTGCGCCTTCGAGGGCCTTAGCAAGCTCGAATCTCGGTCTTCGAGTCATGCTCCAAGGACTCGTGCTTCTTCATGAGTTCTTGGAGCTCTTTCTGCACTTCGCCTGCTCGGGCCTCTTGTTTTTCTCGCTCGATATGCTCCTTGGCCGCTTTTTCTTCGCCTCCTGACAAGGCTCTCGCTTCAGTACGCTTTACTTCGTCAGGGACCCTGGTACATCCATGATGATCCTATTATTTTGCAACCAACTTTATTTTCTGTATATAGGCAAGGTATTACTTACCGTTGTTCTCCTCGAGCTGCTTTTTGGCAAGGCCGAGTTCTTCCTTGGACCGCTCGAGGTTCAGCTTTAGTGCGGCGATCTCCGCAGTATGTGCGGCAGCGGCCAACACTGAAGCCTGCATATGCATATAGACATATTTGGATTAGACTCATGCGGTTATTATTCGATCCTCTATTCGGCTTTTCTTCGCGAACGCCTAACAGAGCATCAGGGGCTACTGTCTATGTGGTAACATTTTCTTATAATTTAATTACTTACCTCAAAGCCTGTTAGGAGGTCATGCGCAAGCTTCGTTAGTCCGCTTTTGATAGATCAATTTTCTCGATCACCACACTCATAATAGTGCGGTGTTTTTCGTCGATGGAAGCGCCAAGCGCCCAACAAATTGTCCGTGCCTCGATGGACAGAGGCCACCAACGTATGGCTTGTCTCCCCGTAATGGGAGTTGCTCGCTGAACCGAACCACCGAAGGTCTCCGGGTGTCCGCCGACGGCCGGATTTGGGGCCTGGGGAGTCTTGCTCCCTTTGCGCCAGGGCCCTGAAGGTAGCCTCGAGGCGCCTAGGACCATTCTCCTCGCTCGGTTCTCGCAGACAACACTTCGGCGTTGTCCATAGGACGGGGGTAGAAGCGGTCGGAAGTGAGTCGCTCTTCATATTCGACGAGCCTAAAGAATCACCCGACGAAGATACGTCGATACGGGCTCTGGGCGGACTGCATAATCGTGTTTGACATAAGTAGAAGCAGTTCGATAAAGCAGGCCAATAATCATTATGATATCCGGATACTTATGACTACGCCAGGGGCTTGTCCCTACGCAGCCACTCGCCACCATTGCCGGCAGCTGCCATGGAACAAAGATGTATGAGAGTCTTTCCTTCTGATTCCTTCGGCCTCCCCAGCTTGGGGCGGCTCTTCCTTTCTTGTCTCCCCGGCCGGAGGGGGAGAACCTTCATCTTTCCCTCCTCGCCATGAGAGGAGGCGCCTCGAGTCATCGAGCGATGAGCCCGATACCACCCGACGCCGAACTCTTTCGTCCCTTGGTTTTCTCTCCCAAGACCTCATAAGGTGCCGGAGTCAACATCTCCATCGAGAGCGCCCACTGGATCTTCGGCAGGGAGCGGGCAGTGATCTGCCCACTGCCTCCACCCAGGCCCCGTTAAAGGCATGGCGGCTTAGGTCCCACATGATTAAACTGGGAGGATAAATACCCTATAAGATATAGAGACCTTACTGTTTCACGAGGCACTTCGTGCTAAGTCCGCGATCCTCGGTTAGGGAATGGGGTCCTCGGCACCTTTGAACAGCACCTTCCAGACGCCCTGTGCTAGGTCAAGAGCTCACGCAGAGTCCGGTGCCGGGCCGGGTCGAACTCCCACAGATTGAACGCCTGCTGTTGACACGGAGGATCGGCGAAGAGCATGACCGACCACGCTGACAAGTTTGATTTTCCTGTTCATCATGTTCTGATGCAGGTCCGAGTCCGGTCAGCTTCTACCGGTTACCACAGGTAGGCCCTTCTTTCCGTGAGGTGAGCCGATAGGGATTCCGGATCGAACTCGGGGCCGCCACCCATTTGGGGTCACGTCGCTCAGTGATGTAGAACCACCCCGATTTCCACCCCTTTATGGTCTCCACATAGGAGCCCTCGAGCCATGTAACATTGGGCATCTTGCCCACCATGGCACCTCCGCACTCCGCTTGTTGGCCGCTCACTACCTTCGGTTTCACATTGCAGGTTTTCAGCCATAGGCCGAAGTGGGACCGGATGCGGAGGAAGGCCTCGCACACGACGATAAACGCCGAGATGTTGAGGATGAAGTTTGGGGCCAGATCGTGGAAGTCCTGCCCGTAGTAGAACATGAGGCCACGAACAAATGGGTGCAGGGAAATCCCAGCCCATGGACGGCGTGGGTGAGGAAAACTACCTCTCATGGGGCTCGAGTAGGGACGATTTGCTCAAGACTGGCAGCCGGTGCGCCGATATCCGCCCAAGTATCCGCCCCCGCAGCATTTTTATGTCCTTCTCCTTGATGGAGGATTTCATCCACTTTCCTCCCGCCCCCCGACATGGTTGGTGAGGAGTCCTCGATTAGGGGTGTCCGAAGGCGGATTATGACCTTGCCCGGACTCGACTATGAAGATACAAGATTGAAGACTTCATCCCGTGTCCGGATGGGACTTTCCTTGGCGTGAAGGCAAGCTTGGCGATACGGATATGTAGATCTCCTACCATTGTAACCGACTCTGTAACCCTAACCTCTTCGTGCCTATATAAACCGGAGGGTTTTAGTCCAGAGGACTAACAACAATCATACCATAGGCTAGCTTCTAGGTTTAGCCTCTCGATCTCGTGGTAGATCTACTCTTGTACTACCCATATGATCAATATTAATCAAGCAGAGTAGGGTTTTACCTCCATCGAGAGGGCCTCGACCTGGGTAAAACATCGTCCCTTGTCTCCTCGTTACCATCCGCTTAGACGCATAGTTCGGGACCCCTACCGAGATCCGCCGGTTTTGACACCGACATTGGTGCTTTCATTGAGAGTTCCTCTGTCGCCATCCTTAGGCCCGATGGCTCCGATCGTCAATAACGATGCGGTCCAGGTGAGACTTTTCTCCCGGACAGATCTTCATATTCGGGCGGCTTTGCACCGCGGGCCAATTCACTTGGCCATATGGAGCAGAGTGAAAGCTACCCCCCTGGCCATCAGGTCAGATTTGGAAGTTTGAACTACACGGCCGACGTCCATGGAGACTTGATCTTCGACGGGTTCGAGCCACAACCAAGCGCACGACCGTAACGAGGGCATGATCTAGCTCGCCACCGGTGTGTCCCGAGGTCGCGACTGTCCGCCCCGACCCTTAGCTCGAGCCAACTGCGCTGATCGAGGATGGGTGGCTGGACACCGCCTCAGGGGCTGCAATCTCTACGGCGGTTGAGCCGTACACCTACCCGGTCCTTTGCGAAGCTCGTGACTCCAAGGTGCTGAACTCCTCTCCGGACTCTGAACCCTCCGCGCCGCTGCCAATTGAATCTGATTGGGCGCCAATCGTGGAGTTCACCGCCACGGACATCTTTCAGCACTCGCCCTTTGGCGACATCTTGAATTCACTAAAGTCTCTCTCTTTATCAGGAGAGCCCTGGCCGGACTACGGTCAGCAAGGTTGGGACGCGGACGACGAAGAAATTCAATGCCCACCCACCACCCACTTTGTACCCACTGTCGATGATTTAACCGACATGCTCGACTTCGACTCCGAAGACATCGACGGTATGGACGATGATGTAAGGGAGGAACATGAACCAACACCTATAGGGCACTGGAGAACCACCTCATCTCATGATATATACATGGTGGACACACCTAAAGGAAGCGACGACGAGGAACAATGGGGCGCTATGAAGGATCATTCCCTTGAAAAGTAGTCAAAACGGCGACGTAAGCGCCGCTCAAAGTCTCGCCTCGACAAAGACAATAGCCATACAGACTCCAGCCATAGAGCAGGGCGAACCGTGGACGCATTTAACATGCTATCGAAAGCAACCGTCTCAACAGGACAACCTGGATAAACAACCCGTCCCCGGTGAAGATAACAGTCCAGACGATCTCACGCCGGACAAGTTGCTAGAGCAGAAGAAACTCCACAAAAGCCTCGTCGCCACTGCACGTAGCCTGAAAAAGCAGAAGCGGAAGCTCAAAACAGCGGAAGATGCACTCAGAATCAGATGGAGCAAAGTACTCAACACCTCAGACAAATACGGCGATAGTCGCCGAACAAAGAGCTACCCAAAGAGAAAACTACTGCCCGAATTTGATGAGGAGGCCGTAGAACCCCCGCAATCAAAACAAGGAGGCCACCCGGTCGGATGGACGACCCCATGGCAAACAGAGAGCGGCAAACGGCGTCGCACACAAGCCGGCACGCGATCCGCACAGGGATTCGTGATTAAAAAGATGGCCCAGCTTAGATCTATCTACGGGCCAAGAAAGCAAGATCTAGTAAGCAATGCAACACATCAAGTATCCAACATCACGGTACACCTAATATAGGGGTGCCGACACCCCTATGTTTCACCGATGAGGTGCTGGATTATGAATTTCCAGCGGATTCAAGCCCGTAAACATAGAGGCATACGACGGAACAACAGACTCGAGTTCGGATTGAGGATTACATCCTCCACATACACATGGCTAGAGGAGATGATCTCCACGCCATAAAATACTTACCCTCAAGCTCAAAGGGCCATCCCGCATTGGCTTAAAAGCCTTCCGAAAACACCATTGGAAGTTGGGAGGAGCTCGAGGATGCTTTTCGCAAATTTTCAAGGACCTATGTCCGACCTCCTGATGCCGACGATTTAAGTCACATAACTCAACAACCCGGAGAGTCAGCCCGAAATTTTGGAACAGATTCCTTACTAAAAGAACCAAATAGTCGACTGTCCGGACGCCAAAGCATTAGTAGTTTTCAAACACAACGTCTGAGACGAATGGCTTGCCGACACCTCGCCAAGAAAAGCCAAGAACAATGGCTGCATTAATAAGCCTCATGACCCGCTTATGCTGGAGAGGATAGCTGGCAAGATGCAGCACCAGCGACCCAAGTACATCCAAGTCAGGGATGGAATGGAAACCACGACGCAGCAAGGACCAGCCCGACCAAGGGAAACAGTCCAAGAGCACGGCAGCCAACGCCGGATTCAAAAGCTCTCTAGCAGAATCATAAAAGCTGCCCTTAAGGATAACAGGACGAGCTATCTAACTTAAACAAAATCTTGGACAAGATATGCCAAATCCACAAGATTCGGAAGCCTGCAAACCATACCCATAGAGATTGTTGTCTTCAAGCAGTCCGCAAACTCAACGCCGAACACAAGGCTCGACACACCAAGCGAGGACGATGACGAACCCCACAAGCAAAGCACCGAAAACAAAAGAATTTCCCACAAGAAATCAAAACAAGAAACTCACTTCACGTGACAAAAGGGAAAATAGAGCGGCGCCCATAGAGGCACGCGCCATACGGCCTATCCCGAGGAGTCCCGCCACCGGTTGTTAAAACCAATCACCTTCACCATCGATTACTCTAGAAGTATACGGAATGCAGGTTGACTGCCTTGATATTAGATCCATAATTGGCGGACTCCAATTTACACAAGTCCTAATGGATGGCGGCAGGATCTAAACCTGCTATATCAGGACACAATCCACAAAATGGGGATAGACCCAACCAAATTTCGCCATAGCAACACTTCCTTTCAAGGGTAATGCCAGCCCATATGCCCATTGTACGGGCACTCTACGGCTAGAAGCTGTGTTCGCTCACCCGACAACTTCCGCCGCGGAAAGTTAACCTTCCACCTCGCCCCATTTACAAGTAGCTATCAAGCACTATTGGGACGCAAGCTTTCACCCGCTTTAACGCAATACCGCATTATGCATCTCTTAC
>JAHIAM010003605.1:0-93532 GCA_021605205.1 Aegilops longissima | reverse complement strand
TTAGGAAGGGAGAAAACAAATAGGCACGGCTTGCTCGGCACCAACTCGGGGCGAAGGCACGCATCGCCTCCGAGCTCGCTTGACTCTCCTCGCTTCACCGAGGCACGACGGCGGGCTGACTCACATTCTCCTCCAGCGGGCGCGACGCACGGGCTGGTCGCGCCACCGCCGGAGGAGCTGCTGTCCGAAGGAGAAGCACCGGCCGACGAGCCCCGAAGGCCGCCACCACGCTACCGCTGTCATCTTCATCCCGATCATCACCGGGCTGGGTACACGTCGCTGTCATCGCTTTCGGGCAGCACTCGACGGCGACCGCCTTTCCCAACACCCTCACGAGGGTGACGTTGTCGCCGAACTTGAAGTGCAGGCGACCACCGCCAAAGCCACGGCGCTGGGCAAATGTTTGCCAGCCGGGTCGTGGCCACATTCCTGATGGAGACCTCCAGCGAAGCCTCCAGAGGCCTCTGCAACAATCGCCCCGCCAAGCCGAGGCCGCCTGAGCGCCACCGAAGTTCACCCAGAAGAAGCGGGAAGTCGGAGTTAGTGCTGGTCGGCTCCACCGACCACACGATTTAACTCCGACAGACCTCCGCCGAAAGTGGAAGTGCGCCTAGGGGTCGCGTAGCATGCACGCCCCATCGACAACCTCGCACCCATCGCCGCTGCCAGGATCGCCCATGACCAAGGGAAGCCGCTATGGAGCTGCAGGTGCTTATGGGATGGCCTCGACCACGCTGACTGGGAGAGTCAGCCCAACTCGGCGGCCTTCCCTTCTCCGCTCGAGAACCTCTTCAACGGAGCCATGGAGAGAAAGGAGTATCAAGAGGGGATGGACCAGCGGGCTTGTGCCGCTCCGCTTTATAGTCGAGGAGGCCAACCGCCGCCTCCACGATCACCGTAATCATGACCCATTTCTCAAGCAGGACTTGTCAAGTCGGACGGTTGCCGAGGCATCGGGGGAAGCGGAGACGCCCACGATCGATCAATCGCCATGCGGCACCCAAGGCCGCAGCTGTTGGGGCCGTGGCGCTCGTGACTTGCCCTTCGCTTCTCTCGGGGCAAGTCCGGCGCGCTTTGGGCCTGGGCTATCACATGGGCGCTCGGGAACAGGGGTCCCAGACTTGCTTGCCTCGCTGCCCAGGCGTGGCTCAAGTGGGGCCCCAAGCTGCCCAGCTTCATCACTAAGCTCAAGACCTCAGGGGCTGAGATTGCTGGGCGGATTGACAGAACCTTCCTCAGAGCAGCCTCTGTGCAGGCTCACGAGGAGGCGAGAGATCAAGGCAGGGTACCTCACGAGGTGCCCCGTGACGCAAGCCATGACTATCAAGACCAAAGGGCGCGAGCCCGCAAGCAAGGTCCTCGCTTTCCCTTTGGTGCAAAGAATGCAAGCAAGTGCCAAGGCATCAGCAAAGGTTACTGCTTGGTGCAACAAGACCAAGACCAAGCAGAGCGGCAGAAGGAGGTCATCGTGGAGCCTGTGACGGCCACCGCTGAGCCTTTGGCAACAAGACCAACTTTAGTCAGATAAGTGTACTAGATGTTCCCCATCAAAATGGCCAATTGTTGGCGCCCTTCCCGCTCATTATTTGGGAAGAGGCCCGGCCTACCTCTATAAATAGGACTAGCCACCACAGAGAGAGGGACGAGAAGACAACGGGTTGAACCTACCAGAGAGAGAGAGAGAGAGAGAGAGAGAGAGAGAGAGAGAGAGAGAGAGAGAGAGCGATCGAACTCACCCAAGCAGTTCATCGCACCAGCTCAAGAACAGCCCCTCGTGAGGCTGTTCTTCCTTTGTACTGTTTCATCATCCCCGAGGCAATCCACCACACCACAAACTAGAGTAGGGTATTACACCACAATGGTGGCCCGAACTAGTATAAACCTCATGTCCCTTGTGTGTTCTTCCTCTTAGTTTAGATCCCTTGCTAACCATCGACGCTGCGAGCTGGTAGGGGAAAGATCTCCGCCAAGACCCTGTAGTTCGAACCTCAACGGTCTACTGAACCTGAACCGACAAGACGCGGCCGCCTTTTTAGTCGCCAGATGACATGTTGCTCATCCGATTCACTCCGCCATCTGCAATATTTATCGTCAGAATTGCATGCATGCCGTGATCCTATATGGTACATGTCATTCTTAAAGCAGGTGTTACCAGAGGGGCCTTCGACTCTTCATCTGCGCCATCGCGCCCATAGTTGGGCCTTGCACTCTTCCAAATCTTGAGACAATTGATATTCTTCTCTCAGAAGAACCTCGACAGATAATGATCCTTAAATCAGTTGCGCCTAACCGCTTCAAGTCTCGGGGCTACCGATATATATAATCATCAAATTTTCTTACTCAGATATCCTTTACATACGGGTCCGTGGCTCGCAAGACCATTTTGAGTAGCATGGATGTACGCTGCCTCCCCGAATTGAAGGCATCAAATGCCTCTTGGGAGAAACAAGCGCCACGGAGTACGGCCCGCGGCACTGTGATTCATGGCGCCTCCACTCGAATTTGTAGCAGAGATTTTATCCGCATCCTCCGAGGAGGAACGCTCGACGCTGCGCCCCACCTCCGTGTCCGCCTCGGGAGCCCGACTAGTGGAGGCGTGATCAGCAAATTCTCCGGATATAGTCCGGGCCAGTATTTTTCCTTCCGGGAAACATGGGTGTTATTATGTTTTCAAAGACAAACCCATCGAGCAAGGTTTTATATCATACCTCCGCCGCCGCGCCTCACCCCAACCACTTTCCTTTTCAGCCTGCCTCGCCTCGGTACTTTTGCCGGCAACTCCGCCACGGGCTCGGCATGGATCCGGAGGACCTTCCTCGTAAGACACCGTGCGGATACGGAAGGTAAGGTGCGTGGAAAGGATACTTTCAAAGGTTGGGCCCTGTCTCACTTACTCGCGAAGGTGGAGTAGCCCGGATTATCACTTACCTACGAGGCCGGGTCGAGGGGCCGCTCAGTTCCTCCGTTGTGGAGGTGGGCTATTTATCTCCCTTACCGCCTTTACGCAGCTCATGCGGTGAACGGGAAAATAAGACATTTATTGTGGAAATGCGGAAGGAAGGCATGAAAAGTGGCAGCTTACCCACTCAAGGATTGTACATGGAGAATCCGTCCGTGGTTTGATGCGGAGGAACTCCTTCCTCTCCCTTGTACAAACCGACAAAATTTTTGCCAGAGCGCAACGGAGTCCGCCCCTTACGGCCGCAGCGGGTGGCATCGCCTTCCCCGTTAAAGTCCCACATTGGGCGGCCTCGATATTGAAACGGCTGCACCCCCTCAGATAATGCATATTGACATAACTTCGGTTAGAAGTCATCCCGATAGAGCCAAGACTTTATCCGCTCATCGTAAGAAACGCCCCTATCATCTTCCTCCCGAGGGCCTTGGTCGCCAGCTTAGGCGCTTTCTTCGTGAGGAACATTATTAAACTCGTGAAGGCCGATCTGAATAGGATCCGGAAGAGGGACGCCCTCTATATAGAACCACCAAGGCCGGCCTCTGGATGCCTTCCTCGGGTGCGACAGTATCCGGGCCCCGGCGATGCGCTATATTTCGCCCGCCCACTTGAAATAAAGGACCCTCCTGTACGGGTAATGAGGCGTAATAACCTCTTCCATAGCTCGAAGTGAGCTGCAGCCTGTAAACAGTTCACAAAGAGCGACATAGCCGCAATGTGCAATATGGAGGCAGGAGTGAAATTATGCAGATGGAGGCCATAGAACTCCAGGAGCCCGCGGAGGAACCGGTGAATTGGAAATCCTAGTCCCCTTAATAAATAAGGGACAAGGCATACCCATTCCTCTTTGGAGGGATTGGGGAAGCTCTCTGCTTGTTCTCCGCCATTATAGGTGGCAAGCCCGGCTCGAACGGGGACCATATACGCTGGGGGGAGAAATCCCTAGGTCTGTAGTCTCACTAGTTGGCTATGCGGGACATAACACTTTTTCCAAACACCGGCTTAGGGCTGCTGTGGGCGAGAGGAGGAGCTGCGCGACCGCCATGTTGGAATGGATTTTTTCCAGCGTGTTCGATGGATACTGCTAGGGAGGATGGTATGATATGGATCTATGAATCTCGCCTCTTTAATAGGCGATTTGCCTACATGGCTAGGGGTGGCAATCGTAAATGCCCTTGCTCGTCGATTCGCCGACGCTGCGGAGGATCTCCATTATTAGGCGCAGGCCAAGGAGTGCAACATTTATGGGAAGCGGATACTATTTAAACAAGTATTCAGAATTTGGAGAAGAACCCGCTTTGCAATGCCGAAACAATCACAAGACCGGACTCATCGCCATTGAAGCCTGGTTCGGGGCTACTAAGGAGTCCCGGATTAGGGTATCTGGACAGCCGACTATATCCTTTGGCCGGACTGTTGACTATGAAGATACAGATTGAAGACTTCGCCTCGCTTCCGGATGGGACTCTCTTGGCGCGAAGGCAAGCTTGGCGATACGGATATGTAGATCTCCTTCCGTTGTAACCGACTGTGTAACCCTAGCCCCTCAGTGTCTATATAAACCGGAGGGTTTAGTCCGTGAGGACAAGGACAATCATACCATAGGCTAGCTTCTAGGGTTTAGCCTCTACGATCTCGTGGTAGATCGACTTTGTAATACCTACATTCATCAAGATCAATCACAGGAAGTAGGGTATTACCTCCATAGAGAGGGCCCGAACTCCTGGTAAACATCGTGTCCTTGCCTCCTCGTTACCATCCGCTTTAGACGCATAGTTCGGGACCCCTACTCGAGATCCGCCGGTTTTGACACCGATGCATATATTGTCCAACCTTGGCCAAGGGCAGTCCGCTTTGTTCCTACATCGCCCCGGTCTCCTCGACCGGTCCACATCTTGGTTGTTGGGAGCGGCTGGCGGACTTCTTCTGACACAGTCCGCAAACCTTTTTCCCCAGAATCAAACAAAGATAGGTCATAGTTGGACACGGACACCGAAAATATATTTATCCATACCTCGATGAGGGGTCTCATGGTGCCTTCACCGCCCTCCTCTTCAAGGCCTGCCCGCGAGAATCGACTTCCTCAGATCGCCAAACGCTACCATGTAGAACGCGCGACAATGCGGTGGGTGAGGCAGAGTAAGAGCACCCTTTCAGAGAAGGTGTTTCTTTATTACTTACCTATGAAGCAGGAAGAAGACCAGGGTAGTCAGCGATGATGGCCACTTCTGTGCCATCATAGCTCATCTGGTAAAACACCCCCTCCGCGAGCACCACAAATATATCCGGATCCTCTCCAAACTCGGGATCAAGCTCCCGGTTGTGGCTCTCCGGCTGTGGTGTGGGACTATAAAATCCCTCGGTGATCTTTTGCCAGTGCTATCATAAGCAAACAAACTAGAAATTTATAAAAGGCAATTCAAAGATGGAAGGAGTAAAAATAGAGGGGTCAGGCCTTACCCAACTGGGAGGGTTATACATAGACTACCCATCTCTGAGTTTGATGCGAAGAAATTCCTTTTCTTCCCCTTTGAATAGTTCAGCTAATATCTTAGCCAAAGCGGCAGGGGTATCCGGACCTTTCTCGTCAGCAATGAGAGGCGCTTCCTCCCATTGTAGTGCCACATCGAAGCCCTCAGACCGGAGTGGTTGAACCCTTGCGCTATGGAGATCGCCATGACCTTGATTACTGTGAGTCGGACTGAGCGAGCTCTTTTATCTTGCTCATCAACTAACGGACCTCCGCACTATCTTCCTCTTCAAGGATCTGGGGGAGCCAACTGTGCCGTTTCTTCAGTGGGACGCTCGCGAATTCAGGGAGACCCTTTGAACCGGGTCGGGAAGCGCGACGTCCTCAATATAGAACCATTCGGAGGGCCATCCATCAGGTGCCTTCTTTGGTGTGCTGATGGATATCCGTATCGGCGACGGTTATACTTCGCCTCCGCTTCACTTCAAATATCGACCCTTCATGATTGTGCGGGACGAGACAGAACAACTTCCTCCACAACTCGAAATGAGCCTCGACGCCCAGGAACAGTTTGCATAAAGCAACGTAACCCGCAATGTGCAGGATGGAGGCCGGAGTGAAGTTGTGCACTGGAGGCCGAGTACCCGTGGCCCCTGAGAACGGATGGATCGGAAATCCAATGCCTCTTAGTAGGTAGGGGACAAAACACACTAGATCTCCCCCGGATGGATTGGGGAAGTCCTCTGCCTGAGTCCCACCATTGAAGGAAGCTAGCCCCGCTCGAACAGGGACTAGATCTGCAGGGGGAAGAAATCCCTGCGTTTGCAACCTCGCCAATTGGCTATGAGACATGGAACACCTCTCCCACTCGCCTTTCTATGGGCCGGGACGAGTGGAGGAGCTGGGAACACTAGCCATGCTGGAATGGTTTCTCCTAGGCAGTCTCTGGGGATTTCTTTTGCGTAGCGCTAAATGGATCTGGGATCTAGTCTCTTTAAATAGGCGCCCTTCCTCGCATAGATGAGGTGTTATTCGCAAAAATACCCTGACTTTCCACATTCGCTCGACACGTGGAGTACGAAGATTATTTAACGTGCAGAAGCCAAGGAGGCGACATTGGATCAATGGCCGAATACATTACTTGGAGATCATCGAAGGAGGAACCCGCCTTGTAATGCTGAAGACA
Source organism: Aegilops longissima (assembly GCA_021605205.1). Lineage (NCBI taxonomy): Eukaryota > Viridiplantae > Streptophyta > Magnoliopsida > Poales > Poaceae > Aegilops > Aegilops longissima. The sequence goes on along the minus strand of JAHIAM010003605.1, from coordinate 86,920 downwards.
ATATGTGTGCCGAGCACCTCGCTATTGAAGACTGGTTCGGGGGCTACTAAGGGAGTCCTGGACTAAGGGGCCCTCGAGCGTCCTGTCTGTTATCCATGGGCCGGACTGATGGGCTGTGAAGACATGAAGGCCGAAGACTGCACCGTGTCCGGATTGGACTCTACTTGCCGTGGAGGGCAAGCTTGGCGACCAACTGTGAAGATTCCTTCTTATGTAACCGATTCCATGTAAACCCTAGATCCCCCCGGTGTCTATATAAACCAGAGGGTTTAGTCCGGAAAGCATATACACATTACCATAGTCATAGGCTAGGCTTCTAGGGTTTAGCCATTACGATCTCGTGGTAGATCAACTCTTGTAACACTCATATTCATCAAGATCAATCAAACAAGAAGTAGGGTATTACCTCCATAGAGAGGGCCCGAACCTGGGTAAACATCGTGTCCCCCGTCTCCTATTACCATCGATCCTAGACGCACGCCAGACCCCCTACCCGAGATCCGCCGGTTTTGACAATCGACAGAGGCCACCCCTGTGGTTTACAACAAAAGCATCCCTAAGACCCGCCGACTCAAGGAGGCAAAACCACCTCACCAACCACTCCACCACGACCCACGTCGCCGATCAGTGCGGTGTCAAGCTGCAGAATGACTGAGTGGTAGCCATTCACCACATGCAGCCTCTCCCTACAGGAAAAGCCCATAGACGACACCCGTCCTGCGACGTGTCAAGCGAGCAGGCGCGGAGTTGGCAAGATAGCCTGGCAAGCCTTGCCGGGCAACCAATGATGTGACATTAAGCGGTGCATTTAATGCGCCCTGTCAGCCCGCAGAGTTAGCTATGATAGCACTGTTGCTATCTTATCAGTGCGTAATGACTACTTTGCCATTGTGGTAACCCCTTGATCTATAAATGGAGGCCCATGGCAACCATAGAAAGGGTTAGAAGGTTGGATAACTCACTCCCCCATAGACGCGTAGTCACCATCGCCCTGAGGCAACCCTTGCCGGGCAAGTGTACTATGCTCCACCACCACCTTTCCACCATCAATCCACCAAAGCAGGAGTAGGGTTTACGCCGCTGCGCCCCGAACGTGGGTAAACTGCCCGTGTGATCTCGTCGCTGCTGTCCCACGCCGCTCGCTTTTTGTGCAACGCGATGTCCTCGCCGAACCACCAAGGGCCTCCGGTCCCATAGGTGGCCATGGTTTCCGCAACATCTTTGGTGCGCTTAGGTAGGAGGTTTCGCCATGCCAACCTCAAGGCGCAGCAGCGTCGGCTTCATCACCATCTTCATCTTCGACGACGCCATCGACCATGGTGCCCAAGAAGAAACCCGGTCCTTCGGCTCACCCATCCACCTCGAAGGCTCCGCCGCCCGCGGCCTCTAACGCTGTGGGGGGTGCGGAGGCATACGAGGACGCGAACGCTGCTGGGGATGTGGTCGCAGCAGGTGGCCCGTCACCACTTCCCCCGCAGCCGACACAGGAGCAGGAGACACCGGAGGAGAGCAACATCAGCAACACCCCGATGGTCACGCTCCCCAAGGTACGTGTGAAGGGTTTACTCCATTTGCTCACTTTCCCCCGCCGACAGGCATAGCCACAACAATGGCACCCGGACCGAGGCGAATCGCCGCCCTCCGGCCGCTCCCACCACGGGTGCGACCACCATGCGTGCACCCCCTCCGGGATGGGTCGACCAAGCCACTGCGCCCGATGGAGCCATTGGCCCTCGAGCGCCTTCGCCACACTACATCCAAGTGGTCGCTCGCAGCAGCGGCGGGGGCGCAGTGGTGCCACCGCTGGCACCGTTGGGAGCCGAGCGACGGTATGATCGACTTCATCATCATCCATGCCAAGTATGGCTTCGGAGGCCATGGCGCGGGCTCAGCTGCTACTGAGGTTTCTGCCAGTGGCCGAGCAGATGGACGAATGGCGTGCCACCATCCAAAGCCTGCTCAATTTCACCAAAGATGGGGGCTCACGGCGAGCTGGCCCACCATGGCCTCCCCAAGCGACAGCAACAGCTCATGCTGCTGACCGTACGGAAGGGGCCATCCCCACGGTGCAGTCCCCGCCGCGGCGGCCAGCGCGAGCGCAACAGAATCAAGACCCCAACGATGTCTCGATGGCCTTCTCTGACCTCGAGCACTTCCAGGCCAACGACGAGCCCTGGAGGAGCTTAGAGGAGACGCGCGCGTTGTTGTCAAACAACGCCACGACGACCTTCACTGGACCAATGGGTGCGACATCCCCTACGATGACAAGCCTGCGCTCGATATTGGCGGGTTCCTGCCTTTCGAGGCAGGCTGCCCTGCCTTTACTCGTGAGTTGCGGCAAGTCCGTTGGCCGTACGTTCGCACGTTCAAGCCAGAGATACCTGAGAAGTACGATGGGAGGCTGAACCCGATAGAGTTCCTGAGCATCTACACCATCGTTGTTCAGGATGCCGGGGGAGAGATGAGAAGGTGTTTGCCAACTACTTCCCCTTGGCCCTCAAGTCCAATGTGAGGTCTTGGCTGATGCACCTACTGGAGAACTCCATGTTGTCATGGGCTGACCTGTGCCACGAATTCATCGGCACCTTCACTGGCGGTCACCAAGAACCCAGTAGGCCTAGCGACTTGCAGTTTCTCCAGCAAAAGGAAGGAGAAACCCTCCGTAAGTATTTACAGAGATTCAACAAAGTTCATAGAAATATCCCGAGTATCCATCTGGCAGCCGTAATAGCTGCCTTCCAGTCCAATGTGCGCAACCGCCGGATTCGTTCTAAGCTGAACGTGTGCAGTCTTCTCTTCATCTGATATCCCCGGTGTTCCCAGGGAGGTAATCGAGCACCACCTTGCTGTTTGCCCACATGCCCGACCTGTCAAGCAGAAAGTCCAGAAGCAGGCCTCGGAGAGGCAACAGTTTATTGCAGAAGAGATCAAGAAACTTGAGGCAGCTGGTTTGGTCAGAGGAGTGTTGCATTCCACATGGTTGGCAAATCCAGTGGTAGTCCGGAAGGCTAACGGGAAGTGGAGGCTTTGCTTAGATTTCACAGATCTCAACAAGGCTTGCCCGAAAGACCCATTTCTCGTGCCGCGTATCGACCAGATTGTGGATTCCACTCCAGGTTGCGATTTTCTCTCCTTTCTGGACGCATACTCTGGGTATCACCAAATCTTCATGTCCAAGGAAGATGAAGTGAAGACGTCGTTCAGCACTCCATGTGGTACGTACTGCTTTGTCCGCATGCCATTCAGATTAAAGAGTGCCGCGTCCACTTTTGCAAGGGCAATCCAGATTGGTTTTGAGCTGCAGTTGCACATAAACATAGAAGCTTATATGGATGATATTGTGGTCAAGACCAAGGGTAAGGCCACCCTTATTCAAGATTGGAGGAGACATTTGCCAATCTGCGCAAGATCAATCTGAAGCTCAACCCGGAGAAGTGTGTATTTGGTGTTCCCTCCGGCAAGTTGCTTGGGTTCCTTGTATCCCATCGCGGGATCAAAGCCAACCCCGACAAGATCAAAGCTATCGAGCAGATCCAAGCGCCAAGGACAGTTAAGAATGTGAGGCGTCTGACAGGATGTGTTACCGCGCTAAGCAGATTCATCTCCAAGTCTGCCGAGCGCGCCCTGCCGTTCTCCAAAATTTTGAAGAAGGCAAGTCCTATGAAGTGGACCCCAGAAGCAGATGCAGCTTTGCAAGAGTTGGAGGCCTACTTGTCCTCTGTGCCTACCTAGTTTTCTCCCAAACCCTAGGAGCCATTGCTGCTATATTTGGCGGCAACGAACCAAGTGGTCAGTGCAGCCTTGGTAGCACAACGAGAAGTGGATGAGGCAAAAAGTGAGCAGAGACATGCAGAATCAGAGAAGGATCAGGACATCAATGAGCACGGCAACAAGAGCAACCCCAAGGACGCGGCAAGGAAGAAAGTGGTGCATCACCCAGTGTACTTCGTCAGCTCCTTGTTATAGGGGGCTAGATCGAGGTACTCTGGCGTGTAGAAGTTGATCTTTGGTCTCATTATGGCCTCAAGGAAACTTCGTCACTACTTCCAAGCCCATGAGATCATGGTTGTTACTCGTTTTCTATTGCAAAGGATACTCCGAAACCCTGAGTCTACCAGCAGAATAGTGGAGTGGGCTTTGGAGTTATCCAACTTTGGTTTGAAGTTTGAGAGCACATCAACTATTCAGAGCGGAGCATTGGCAGAATTTATTGCAGAATGGACGCCAACCCCTGATGAGGAAGTGACAGAGACAGTTATCCCCGGCAAGGTATCGCCCCAAGAATGGATTATATATTTTGATGGTGCTTTTCCCTACAAGGTCCAGGAGCTGGCGTGCTTCTTGTCGCCCCCTCCGGGGAGCACTTGTAGTACGTCGTCCAAATGCATTTTGCCCGGGAAGAAGCAACCAACAATACAACTGAGTATGAAGGGCCCCTTGCCGGGCTCAGGATTGCAGCTGAATTGGGAATTAAGAAGCTGATCATTCAAGGAGATTCACAGCTTGTTGTGAGACAAGTCAACAAGGATTACCAAAGTCCATTGATGGAGGCATAAGTCGAGGAAGTGAGGAGATTGGAGGAGCGCTTTGACGGATTGCAAACGAAGCATGCACCCATGCCGAAATCAGCATAGCTGATCATCTGTCAAAGTGTGCTGCGCAAAAGCTTCCTGTGGAACAAGGGACTTTTGTTCTCCATCTCACTTAGCCCTCCGTATCCCCAGGGACTACGGTAAGCCTCTCCCGGTAGAGTCGTCCGCTCCTGGCAGAGACCCTGCCGAAACAACTCCTCGAGCCACGCCGACCACCCTCCATGTAATAGCCTCGCTTATTAGGGATGATAGACTACTCATATCAATAAGGAACTCCTTCTTTTAGGGATCCCATTCGACGTAACTCCAAAGTTAAGCGTGCTCACTTGGAGTAGTTTCAGGATGGGTGACCGATCGAAGTTGCTCCGGAGTGCGCGCACGAGTGAGGACAAAGTGCAAAAAAGACTAGTATTGATCTGGGGCGGTCTAGATCCCGCCAGAGTAACGACCACCGGCGGGTGTGTCCGGCATTACAAGTTGGTATCGAGCCGACCCTCGCGTTACACGGATGGTTGCGACAGGTGTGCGGTCATGTTGTTCATGACGCTTGTGACCCGTCATGGCACGCGGCATGGCACATGTACGGACTGGATGCATGACGGTTGTGCCAAGAGGGAACGCTCTGTGGCTCGACGAGGACGCCGGTTCCTCCGAGAGGGGTTGTATGTAATAGCCTGGCTTATTAGGGATGATAGACTACTCATATCAATAAGGAATTCTTCTTTCCGGGATCCCATTCGGACGTAACTCCAAAGTTAAGCGTGCTCAGCTTGGAGTAGTTTCAGATGGGTGACCCGGCCGAAGTTGCTCCCGTGCGCACGAGTGAGGACAAAGTGCGCAAAAGACTAGTATTGATCTGGGGCGCCTAGATCCCGCCAGGAGTAACGACCACCGGCGGGTGTGTCCGGGGCGTTACACTCCAGCCGGGCCTATGAACCTCACGAACGAGGCATGTGCTCCCCCAGCAAAGGAGGTGCCGCTAGTCCTCGTTGCCAAGCCCCAGGCTCCAACTTGGGCAAGGCACATTGTCCACTTCCTCCAAACCGGAGAGCTTCCCGGTGACCAAGACGAAGCTGAAAAAGTAGACCAGAGGGCCAGTATGTATCAGTTTGTCGATGAAACTCTATATAGAAGGAGGCCCAACGGTGTGAAATTGAAGTGTGTCTGCCGGGAAGAAGGAAAGGAACTGCTGGCTGAGATACACAAAGGCATGTGTGGCTCCCACATTGGATCAAGTGCATTAGTTGGGAAAGCATTCCGGCAAGGATTCTATTGGCCCACAACCCTCCAAGATGCGGTCGAGCTAGTCACCAAGTGTGAAGCCTGCCAGTTCCATTCCAAGAAAACCCACCTGCTTGCCCAAGCTCTTTAAACAATCCCTCTATCATGGCCATTTTTGGTCTGGAGGCTCGATATCCTCGGCCGCTTCCCCCGAGCAATCAGGGGCTTTGAATTCTTGTTCGTTGCCATCGACAAGTTTACAAAGTGGCTGGAAATGACTGCCATGAGAAAGGTTATTGCTCAGTCAGCTATCAAGTTCTTGAAAGAATTGGTGTGTCGTTTTGGAGTTCCGGCAAGGATCATCACCGACAACGGTGGAAAGACATGTGGTTAGAAGACGTCTTATCTGACACACACCCTAGGGCATTTTCTTACGTCAGAAATGAAGATTGCTCAGTCAAAGAATTCTTGACCATTAACTCACTGGAAGAAGCATTCTTTCTACCACTCTCTACGCAAGCCCTAGGGGAGCTACAAGATTTACAAAACTTGGTGACAAACATTACACTAGACAACAGCCGAATGCAAAAGATAGCTGGACTTACCCTTGAAAGGAAGAGAATTTTCGCCAGCAAATATTACAAATTCTACTTTAGGGATATGAAGGCCCACAAAACATACAACCGGGTTATGGAAATCTAGGGTTATCGCTAAAATCAAGGTCTTTGGGTGGCTTATGCTATCCGATAGGTTGAACACTAAAACATGTCAAGAGAAGGCATTATAACATTGGTACTAACCTCAACTGCCTTTGTGGCCAAAAGAAGAAGACATTGATCACATGATCCTCACTTGCCCATTTAGTAGAACCTCTTTGGGCAACCTTTGGGCTAGACCACGTGATCGTGCCACTAGACTGTCCTGGTTAGAACAAGCTAAAATCAATTGGGGCAGGCCTTTGTTCATGGAGATCATCCTTCAAGCATCCTGGAGCATTTGGAAAGAAACGAACAATAAACTTTTCAGAGATATAAACCCATCCTATCACTCTTGGTTGGCAGATTCAAGGAGGACTTTAGTCTCCTTCAATATAGGGTTAAAGATAATAAGAAAGAGTTTATCTTCTTACTTTTAGACTCCTACCTTCCGATTAGTTCTACCCTCTTAGTTATTCTCTAATCCACTACAAAATGTAGTGGAAGATGAAACTTGTACATGATGTAATTGCAGCCTTGTAATTTTGTACATTATAATATAATATATATGACAGTGGGAGCCTCTCCCACTGTCCTGGTTCCTCAAAAAAAAATGGCACCCAGTTCATGAGCCGCGCCTTCATGCAATATGTTCATGCCCTCGGATGCAAGAACTCATTCACCTCTGTGGTACACCCCCAGAGCAATGGACAAGATGAGAGGGCGAACACTGAAGTGCTGCGTGGACTCAAAACAAGAACTTTTGATACGCTGCAGAAGCACAGCATGCGGTGGATCGAGGAGTTACTGGTAGTTCTCTGGTCCCTCAGAACGACACCAAACCGAGCTATCGGGCAGACTCCCTTCTCCCTGGTCTACGGGGCAGAAGCAGTTATCCCCATGGAACTCATCTACGGGTCGCCTCGAGTGCTTGCCTATGGTGAAGTAGATCAAGATCAGCACCAGCGTGACGATGCTGTGCTACTCGAGGAGAACCGTCTCCGGGCTGCTACGCGTGCTACACGCTACCAGCAAGCCCTGCGTTGCTATCATAGACGCAGGGTTCACACCCGGTGTTTTGAGGAAGGTGACCTTGTCCTTAGGCGCGTTCAGTCTGCCAAGGGTACAAACAAGTTGTCACCAAAGTGGGAAGGCCATTACCGGGTAGTACAAGTCACCAGACCTAGCGCGGTCCGTCTGGAGACTGGAGATGGCACTCAGTTGCAAAACTCATGGAATATTGAGCATCTCCGCAAATTCTACCCGTAAGGCCCAGCTGCCGGGCCCTGGCCGGTAGCCACCCTTTTGTACAGGCCTTGCCTCAGCTGCATGTAAACCCTCATACAAAGCCAGGGAAATGACCTTGTGCAAGAGAAATAAAGAAGCGCTGCCCCCCAACCAAGATTGCATGCATGCATAAGAATTCCAAGATCACTGCATAAGCATTCCATGAGCATTTGCATATGCATATAGATAGGATCGCATCCTGCATTCGTTCTCATCTGCATGTAGCTGCAGGTTCCTGCCGTGAACCTGGTTTCGACAAGAAGTTGAGGAGATTGCCCGACACAGCAATCCTCGGCAAGCCAAACAGATAAGTTCTATCTCCTGTCCGTTAGTGTTCTGTAAGCTATAACTTATGCATAAGGAAGCCTCGCCACTCTTTTGAGATTTAGGTGCTCCCATCCCTGACTCGAACGTTGCTTCGGTCAGGATGGTCGAAGTGGCCTTTGGAAAAAAGGAGTTGGCGGGGGGCTAGTCCCTTTGTCTGTAACCCAGCAGACACAACTCTCCGGCAGACAAAAAGGGTGCCGGCAGGATAGCCTACCGGGGAAAAACTCGTTTATTAATATTAAAGAGGCATCTCGCCTCTGCGTGGACATACACATGCATGGGTTCTCGGCAAGGTTCATCTTTTTCATTAATATGCTGATACAAGTACAAGCATTACAGAACACAAACATGGACTCGAGAGATTACATTATTTGAATTAAAATTTGGCAAGTACCAACAAGTTTAAGATTGAAAACAGATAAGTGCCCTGTAATGCCTTTGCCCCTGTCCATCTCCTATAGGAAGAGGTCGAAGAGGCTGGAGGCGGGCACAGCTGGGATTCGGTGCCTCTCCAGGATCAGGACGGCGCCGCTCCCCAGCAAGGAGGAAGAAACCGAAGGGCAGGCGTGGATGGTGACGTTGCCAGAGGACCATATGGGAGGCACAGAGTCACCGGCAAACACGACTTGTTGGAATGGTCGTCCCCGTTCTTGACGTGTCGTGGGTTGCCACTATCGTCCACATCACTACAACCCGAAGACCTCGGCGCGGCCATCATGCCGGACGCCATGCTCTCTGGGTCTTCCCATAGAGAGCATGGTCCTCCCCAGGAGCCCTGACGTTAGAAGCCACCACACATCCCGGAGACGTATGTGAAAGCAAGGAGCCTTCCTGCACGGCAGGAGGACGACGCCCAGGAGGAGCCAGATTTGCCCCTATTAGCGATGAATTTCCCCCTTGACTTCCCCCCCCAGCACCGCGTAAGGAAGAAGAATGAGGAGCAATCAACTACCACACGCCATGCCCACCTCGAGCCTCAATATGGTGTCGTTCGCGTCCCCTCCCACTGAAGTCAAGGCCATGGGCGGCCCGGCAGCGAACGCGCCGGTGTTGCCACCCCCGGCATTGTTGCCATGCCACCTGAGTCCCCCTTTCAGATCCAGGGAAGGCTTAAAGATGGAGCCCAGGACACGACCGCAAGCTCTCTTCACCAGCATACCCAGCAGGAAATAGGAGACAGAAGAGAAGGAATGCGAGGATGAGCGACTCCACCCTCCTTCGCCCCTCCCTTTTATAGGCGGGGCAAGGAGGGGAGCCGCTCCATCAATGGCGGCCACCGTCCTCCTCCGCCAATTCGATGCTCTCCCGCGCCACGTGCCTCCGTTACCTGCCCCGCATGATGCATGCAGCATACGTGGCCAAGGATAAGGGCGTGGTGGGAAGAATGAATTGGCAGTTTCTACCCCGTGCGTTAAAGTCATTCACAGGCCATTACTGAAGCGGCCCCACCACTATTGGCTTTATACGACGCATGGAGCAACCGAAAACTAGCCCGGACTCAAGGATAATGAAGAAGCAAAGAAGACCTCAAGATGCGAGCCTATTCAGCAACCCCCCGTGCACTTATTAGGCCCTACCTCGATGATGCTTGGCTGCGCGTTCAGGGTAGGCCCGAGGGCTTCTGTCGGTGCAACAAACCCTTGGTCTGTTGCCCAGACTATACACAAGCACGAGAACAAGATTCAAGCACCAGCCCAAGTCAGAGTGCAAGAAACCCAAAGCATCGAAGGACCAACATGCAGATTAGAGGGGCCAAGACCAAGCCAGAGAAGCAGGATATTGCCAAGAGAAGAGCCTCCCTTGCCGGACAGACGAGCCCGGCAAGGGGCGAGGCTACCCCCAGAAGGAGACAACCAAAGCGTCCTGGCAAGGCCTGCACAGACTCACGAAGGCAAAACCACCTCACCAACCACTCCACCACGACCCACGTCGTCGATCAGTGCGGGGTCAAGCCGCAGAATGACTGAGTGGAAGCCATTCGCCACATGGCAGCCTCTCCCTACGGGAAAAGCCCACAGCGACACCCGTCCTACGACGTGTCAAGCGAGTAGGCATGGAGTTGGCAAGATAGCCTGGCAAGCCTTGCCGGGCAACCAATGATGTGACATTAAGCGGTGCTGTAAGTGCATCTAGTGCCCCTTCGTGATTTTGGTGTATTGAAGACTTACAGGTTAAGGGTCTAATGCGTTTATGAGTGTACACATGTCCATAAGTCTATGAGGAGTTTGATATTTACAGTGAAAGTCGACCCCTAAAAATGAAGTTCTTCAACTGAAGACTTTCCGAAGACTTTGAAAGTGAAGAAATTGGTGTGACCTTGAAGACATGGTATTCATTTGAGGAACATGAAGCATGAAGACTTTTGTTTTCGTAGTTTCGCTTTCTCTTTCTTGAGTCATAGGAAACACCGTCTCGTTAAAGGGGTCGAGGAAATACTAAGGAAAAATTTCCATGTGATGCTCAACTCAAAATCCTACACCTACCAATCCCTTCGAGTGAAGCCATTGGAAATCTCATACAGTTCAGTCAATTTTTTTTAGTGACAGAGACGAAGTTCTTCTGGTCACTGAGGAATTTGTTCTGACTGAGGAGTTAGGAATTCGCCAGTGTGGATTGCCTACACAGTGAGGAACATGATAGCCCTGAGGAATTTGAACCTCAAATTTCCGACCGTTGCTGTGTTCCACGCCAGCTATCCCAAAATATCTTATCTACCTAACGGTCATATCATTGAAGGGCATTTATGTCTTATCATGTCGGGCTGCTCCCTAGGCTATAAATAGCGCCCCCTACAACCACTATCTGGTTGGCTGCTCCGAGAGAAACTGACACTTGTTGTCGGTGTCAAAACCGGCGGATCTCGGGTAGGGGGTCCCGATATGTGCGTCAAGGCTGATGGTAACAGGAAACAAGGGGCACAGATGTTTACCCAGGTTCGGGCCCTCTCGATGGAGGTAAAACCCTACTTCCTGCTTGATTAATATTGATGATATGGGTAGTACAAGAGTAGATCTACCACGAGATCGTAGAGGCTAAACCCTAAGAGCTAGCCTATGATGGTATGATTGTAATTGTGATCGGCCTTCTAAGGACCAACCTCTTCGGTTTATATAGAAAACAGAGAGGGCTAGGGTTTACATGGAGTCGGTTACAAGGAAGGAAATATAATATCTGGATCGCCAAGCTTGCCTTCCATGCCAAGGAAAGTCCCATCCGGACACGGGCCGAAGTCTTGAGTCTTTTATCTCCACGCTTCAATAGTCCGGATGTTGTACACAGTCCGGCTGTCCGGATACCCCCTAATCCAAGACTCCCTCAGTAGCCCCTGAACCAGGCTTCAATGACGATGAGTCCGGCGCGCAGTATTGTCTTCGGCATTGCAAGGCGGGTTCCTTCTCCGAATACTCCAAGGTAATTATCGAACACTCAAACCGTGTCCGGATCCACAAGATGATCTTCGCATGCCACCGTAGAGAGAATGATGTTTCACAAATGCAATCTGCTGACAACTTTTTAGGCAACGCGACGTGTCACTACGGTCAGGTCATTATTCGAACCGTCTTTCCACAACCAGCCACAACGCATATTGCGAGGCGGTTTCCTTGACACGTCTTGTCAAAGCAGAGATCGTGCTTTCTCATTATGGGATTCTCATCAATACGGGTACGGGTAATCCCACCACATCATTAATTGTGGCGCTTGGGAAGCAAGCGATTTCCAACGGGCAAGTGGGGAGGCACACCGCTTTTGTTGCCTCTATAAAGGGATAAGATTTCCTCATTTTTACCCATGCCTTCTTCCCTCTCTGCCCATTCTTGCCCCCTCGAGCTCCAGCACCCAAGCTCAAGTCGCCTCCGCACAGCTAGACATGTCCAGAGCAGGAGGCAAGTGGGTGGCTTCCACCGTCGAGGAGAAGCACATCACAAATTGTAACACCCCGGAAGTAACTTTCCATATTTGTAACTCCAACTCTTGCCATTTTCGGCATTGTGATATGATATTCCCTCCGTGGTTGGGTTTTTATTCTTTTTGCATTTTGTCCATGTCATGCTTTTTTATCATGTCATCATGTGCATCGCATTTGCATACGTGTTCGTCTCATGATTCCGAGCATTTTTCCGCTGTCCGCTTTTGCAATCCGCACTCCTATCTCCCCGCTGCCCCTTTTACGCTTTTTCCGTAAAGGGTACTAAACCTTCTCGGAATGGACCGAGGTTTGTCTAGTGGCCTTGGTATACCAAATCGAGACCACCGGTCAAGTTTCGGTCAATTGGAGCTCGTTTGGTACTCCAACGGTTAACCGTGACTCTCGCAAAGGCCTCTTTTAAGTTGCATCCCAACACCCCTTCAAAACAGCCCAATAACCCATCTAAGTCACTTCCATGCTCTCCGTCGCTCGATCACGATCGTGTGGGCGAAAACTACACCTCATTTGGACTCTCCTAGCTCCTCTATGCCTATTTAAACACCTCCCGAAAATCCGGATCATTCCACCCCAAACCCTAAAATTTCCCCTCGCGCCGCGGACACGTCCGGCGAGCAGACGACGTCCGCCGCCGCCGCCCGTACAAGGCGTGCCGCGTGGCAGCGCCGGTCCCGAGTTCGCCGCCGCCGCTGGCCTTCGCCGCCGCCAGCGCCCCGCCGCCTCGCGCCGCCGCCTTCGCCGGGGCCCCTCGCGCCCGGCCGCCCGCCGCCGCGCTGCCGGCCAGCCGCCGTCGCGCCGCCCGCTGCCGCCTCTCCGCCGCCAGCGCCACCGCCTCTCTGCCCCGGGCGCCTCCGCCCGCGCCGCCCCGCCTCGGATCCCCTCCGGCCGGCCGCTCCTCCCTCCCTCCGGCGAGCTCCTCCACCGCCGCCGCCACCGCGTCCTGATCGGGTCCCGATCGGATCTGGAGCCCGTTGACTTCTCCCTCTCCATTTTTTTCCTCCAAGTTTTTATATCATTGATATTTTGTGCCAATTTCATCATAGTGTAACTTTGCATCTGTAGGTCCATTTTGCGCGTATAATATATCAAAATGTTCGTCTCGAAGAGTAGATCATTTCATCTCATTGCATCATTTTCATTTGAGCTCATCTTGATGGCCGAAATGCTGTTGGAAGAGTGCTATGTGATGATTAGTTTCTGTTTCTTAACAGAACTTGCACTTTTGTTATTTTTGCCATGATTGATGTGTGCATCCTATGAATTTGAGTCCTACATGTGTTTTGAAATATGCCATGCCATCTTTCCAGGGGTTTATGCCATGTATTTTTGTGATCTATGTGGTGACTAACACAAGCATGCAAAGTAGGTGTCCTAATGTTACTGTTTTCAGCCCTGTTTTGCTGATATTTTGATGCCATGTTAACTTGATGCTACCAAGAGATATATGCATATTTTGAGATACTTCAGTAAGGATGTTTTGTAAAACATGTCTTGCTCTATCCATCAATGCCCTTGTTTGCAATTATGGAGTGCCATAGCTTGAGTCAATCGAGCTCTACTTTTGCTATCAAATGTTTCCTGGCAGATTGTTTACATGTTATTCAATTTTGCCTAGGTTGTTGTGGTTGATCCATGTATGGTATGTTATTGTTCTTGCCATGTATGTCTTCTATGTCATGTATTCTTGATGTATGTATGCTTAGTTTATCATATAAGGCTCTGTAGTGAGTGCATTGAGCTCTTAAACATGCCTTCTTGTTATCAGTTTTGGACATGCCATGTTGCTGAATCTGTTAACGAAACTTTCAATATTGACATGGGTGTTACTATATTTTCTAATCCTTTTTGGCTTATGGTCAGTAAGGGACTTTTGTTCTATTCTTTGAGTAGATTCATGCTATGCTTTGTTTTGCTATTTTAAGTCCCTGTAGGATGTAGTTTTGTTGCTCTGAACATTGCAACCTGATGCTGTTTTGCCATGTCCAGCCTGATATTTTGTGCACTTTTGCCATGCTTGTTTGAACCTGTTATGATGTGATCTAGCCGTAGCTCAGTGCTCATCTTTTGTCAAGCATCTTGTGTAGATCACTGCCATGTGCTTTGTTGATACGTTTGGGTGCAGTAGCTTAATTAATTGTTGCTTGCTAAGTGGCATCATGCTGTTAATGGCAGATTTGTGCCATTCTTGTTTTGCTTGTCATTTCCAAACCGTGCATCCGATTCGGTGATCTTTATATCGATTTCAACCGAAATCATCTCATCTTTCCAGTGGCATACTTGGTTTGCCAAGTTGATGCCTGGTTCATCATTTACCTTCCGGAGCGCACATAAGCATTGCATATCATATCTCGCATATCATGTCATGTTTTGCATCATGTTGATTGTGCATTGCACCGTGATTTATTGAGGTTCCTTTGTTTGTGTTGTTGCTTTGGGTAGAGCCGGGATACGAGTACGTGTACGAGGAACCTGTTGAGAACGCTTACGAGGAACCTGTTGAGAACGCTTACGAGGATCAAGTTTTCGACAACTCTGAGAACATTGCAGGCAAGATGACCATACCCTCGAAATCACTTCTATCTTTGCTATGCTAGTTGCTCGCTCTTTTGCTATGCCTATGCTACGATGCCTACCACTTGCTATATCATGCCACCCATGTTGCCATGTCAGCCCCTAACCATCCTTTTCCTAGCAAACCGTTGATTGGCTATGTTACCGCTTTGCTCAGCCCTCTTATAGCGTTGCTAGTTGCAGGTGAAGCTGAAGTTTGTTCCTTGTTGGAACATGGAGATGTTGTTCCTTGTTGGAACATGTTTACTTGTTGGGGATATCACAATATATATATCTGCTATAATTTAATGCATCTATATACTTGGTAAAGGGTGGAAGGCTCGGCCTTATGCCTGGCGTTTTGTTCCACTCTTGCCACCCTAGTTTCCGTCATACCGGTGTTATGTTCCTTGATTTCGCGTTCCTTACACGGTTGGGTGATTTATGGGACCCCCTTGA
The DNA here is from genome assembly GCA_021605205.1 of Aegilops longissima. Taxonomy (NCBI): domain Eukaryota; kingdom Viridiplantae; phylum Streptophyta; class Magnoliopsida; order Poales; family Poaceae; genus Aegilops; species Aegilops longissima. Next base: position 71,864 of record JAHIAM010003605.1, on the reverse strand, counting down.
CAGTTCGCTTTGAATAAGACTCCTCCAGCAAGGCCCAACTTTGGTTTTATCATTTGCCGCCTAAGCCTTTCCCCGGGTTTCGCGAGCCGAGGGTCATCTTTATTTTAACCCCGAGCCAGTTCTCCTTGAGTGCTGGTCCAACTGAGCGATGTCCGGCGCCCTTGGGCAATCGGGGTTTATGCCAACCCGACGTCTGGCTCATCCGGTGTGCCCGAGAACGAGATATGTGCAGCTCCTATCGGGATTTGTCGGCACATTCGGGCGGCTTTTGCTGGTCTTGTTTTATTGCTGTCGAAATGTCTTGTAGTCCGGGATTACGAGATTGATCGGGTCTTCGGTAGAAGGAATATCCTTCGTTGACCGTGAGAGCTTATAATGGGCTAAGTTGGGACACCCTGCGGGTAATATCTTTCAAAGCCGTGCCATGGTTATGAGGCATATGGGAATTTGTTAATGTCGGTTGTAGAAAACCCAAAGTTGACCTCAAATAAAATACACATCAACAAGTGTGTAACCGTGATGGTCTCTTCTCGGGAGTCCGGGAAGTGAACACGATGTTGGAGTTATGTCGGCGTAAGTAGTTCAGGATCACTTCTTGATCGCTACTAGTTTCACGACCGTGCTTTGCTCCTCTTCTCGCTCTCTTTTTGAAATAGCCACCATATATGCTAGTCGCTTGCTGCAGCTCCACTTTACTACCTGTCCTTCCTATAAGCTTAAATAGTCTTGATCTCGCGGGTGTGAGATTGCTGAGTCCCGTGACTCACGATACTTCAAAACAGTTGCAGGTGCCGGCGATGCCAATGCAGGTGACTCAACCGAGCTCAAGTGGGAGTTCGACGAGGAACGTGGTCGTTACTATGTGTCTTTTTCCTCGATGATCAGTAGTGGTGCCCAGTTGGGACGATTCGGGATCTGTAGCATTTGGGATATCTTCTTTTATTTTGGTTCCGTAGTCGGACCTTGAGTGTACTCTGCATGATGGATGTTTATTTATGTACTGTGTGAAGTGGCGATTGTAAGCCAACTATGTATCTCTTTCCCTTAATTATTACATGGGTTGTGTGAAGATTACCTCACTTGCGACATTGCGTTCAATGCGGTTATGCCTCTAAGTCGTGCCTCGACACGTGGGAGATATAGCCACATCGAGGGCGTTACACAAATCTTTGGGCGGCCAGATACTTGTCCGCAGACATAGCACACCAGCTACCGGACGCTGGGTAGGTCATTCCGACCCCAGGACCCCACGAGAGAGTCGTGTTCGTCGCCCACTTCATCCGTGGACTGGGATTTCCACTCCATCCCTTCGTCCGCGGGCTCATGTTCTATTACGGGCTAGATTTCCATGATCTAGCCCCGAGTTTCGTCCTCAACATCTCGGTGTTCATCGTTGTATGTGAGGACTTCCTCCGCATCCGGCCTCACTTCGGCATGTGGCTACAAATCTTCTGTGTGAAGCCGAAGGTCGTACGCGGCCAGCAAGCGGAATGCGGAGGGGCCATGGTGGGCAAGATGCCTAATGTCACCTGGCCGGACGGCTCCTTTGCGGAGACCTTAAAAGGGTGGCAATCGGGGTGGTTCTACATCACCGAGCATGCTGGCGCCAAGCCCGGGCGGCCCCGAGTTCAGATCCGGAGCCCCCATGCGGCTCACCTCCTGGGAAAGGAAGGGCCTGGCTTGGGGCGAACCTATAGAGCTGACCAGACTCCAAACCTGCATCAAGAGCACGAAGGACAAGAACATCAAGCTCGTCAAGGTGATCCAGGTCATGCTCGTTCGCCGGATCCTGCCGTGCCAAAGGCGGGCATTCAATCTTTGGGAGTTCGTCCCGGCCGAACACCAAAAGCTCCAGAGGCTCTATGGCATGAAGCACAAGGATGCGTGGAAGGAGCTATTTAAGGCCTCCGAAGTGCCTCCTCCCACATCCGAGGACCGCGGGCTTCACGCCGCGCGAGCTCCTAGTCAGGTGCGTTCTCAGAGTGCCACCGGACCCAATTTTTCACAATATATTCACGGGAGTCCCTTAAGTAATCATGCATATTTGTTTCAGGACTATGTGGAGACAGCGGAGCAGGTCTACTGTCCGGCTCCGCTGCCGGAAGGCCCAGCGGATGCTCTCCTGACGGAGATGCTAGTCCCGACACCATACAAGGTGCCGGAGAAGAAGGCCCCGGGGACCCGAAAGGGTCTCCGTCGTAAGGTTGTGCCAGAAGCCTCGTCCGAAGATGATCAGTAGACTGCTCCCGAAGGGGAGGAGGAAGAAGAAAAGCGCCCATCCGGAAAGGATGAGGGGCGCAGCCAGGGCGGGGGCAGAAAGGCCCTCGGCGTGGGACCGTTATCCGCTTTGTCGTCCGATGACGACGAGACAGATTCCTCCAGAGGCGGGGAATCAGAAAGAATTCCACCTCCCTTTGGGGAGAAGAAGAAAAAGCTGCCCCGGAGAGGGGAGGGCGTCTAGAAGGAAAACCTCCTTCAGGACTACTCCACCACGGCCGCCTCTGAGGATGAAGGGTGGCTGCCTGTGAAGCCCAGCACGATTGTAAGTGTCCGCACTCTACCGTGATTTTAAGTCATAGCTGTTTAGTAACGCCGAGCATATATGCAGTCGGCAGGGCTCATTCGAGGCGTCTTGGACGGGTCTCTGGCGCTTGAGATGAACTTCGCTCCGGCGACCACCACTCCTCGGCCTGCGGATGACACGAAGGTGTTGTCCCGAAGGTTCCCCGAGCAGGGGGAGGTGACCCTGGAGACGCCCCAAGGCGGGCTTCCGGATGTCGGACATGCGGGGTTCAAGATCCCCGCGGATCGCGTCGATGAGAGCCGCAACAGGACGGACTCCCGACCGAACACTACTCCGGAACCTCCGACGGTTTCGGACTTGGGCGGGCAGCCCCTCGTTAGGGAGGGCGAGCCGCCCGTGCCGAGGACTTCCGTCGCGCCAACAGCGCCGGATAGCCTGGTGGAAGCGCTTCGAGGCGCTTCCATGGAAGAAGAGCACCGTACTCTTATGAGTGCGGTGATTCAAGTTACATCCGCAAAGGCGGACTAACCAAGCTTTGCACAAGCCTCTGACGGGCTTTGAGGTAAGTAATAAACATGTATGAAATTATCACCCGATAGGTAGTAGCCCCTGATACTGTTTGGTGTTGGAAAGAAAAAGCCAAGCGGAGGGTCAATATAATCCGCAGGAGTCTAATAATAAGCATTGTTGTGAATAAGCAGGCTGTGTCTTTGCTGCTGCTCTGCCCGTCTTGCCGAGGTTGCCGAGCTGAGCGGGACTGGAGCGGTAGCGCAGGAGAGCTCGTCCTCACGAAGAGGCAGCTCGAAGAGAACAAGGGTAAGTGATTCCCGCTCTTGTGTATTTAAAGATAGGCAAAATTTGTCAATCTAACGCCAGAGCGTCGTGACTGTGTAACAAGGGCCACCGCCGAAGTGGCGTCCTTGAAGACAGCGCTGTCCGAGGCCGAAGACAAAGCGGCCTTGGAATGCAAGGAGCGCGAAAAGAAAAATGCTAGAGTGGGCGAGGTACAACAAGAGCTCCAGGACCTCGGCAAGAAGTGCGAGTCCGTGGAGCATGACCTGAAGGCAAAGGAGGCCGAGCTTGCGAAGGCCCTTATCAGTTTGAAAGATGCCAAGGCCGAGGCCGAGAAAGCATAGCAGGAGATCCAGGAGGCCAAGAAGATAGTAGTGGGTAAGAAATTCTTTATGCAAAGCAAACATGTGGAGGAGGCGTTTCTTTTACTTACTCGAATACGGAGCTCTCCAGGGGCATTTGCAGATCTGCCACGCAGCACCTCATACGCTGCGGAGTTCTTCCGTGCCCAGGAGGGGAGCTCAACAGAGAAGCTGTTTTGGTCCCGATATCTTTGGGGCGAACATCCGATGCCTCTGGCGACCAAGCGAAGAAGTTGGTCAAACTCCTGAGGCGTGCCAAACTGGCTATGAAAGACTTCATAGTCGATGTGGCTGATGAGCTACTGCCCGATAGCTACTTTGGCCTGATCAAGCGGATGGTGGATGCCTGCCGCGGCTTGAAGTGATCAAGCGATCCGTTTGCATCAAAGGTGCCCGCCGAGCTTTTGCCCGCGTCAAGGTGCATTAGGGCAAGCTGGATGCGGAGAAGCTGGTCAGGGCAGACGCCGGAGGAGCAAGCGCATCGCCGTCCCGAAATGTACTACGATGGCGTGATGAAGGGTGCTCGTCTAAATAAGCCAATGAGTGTACCAAGGGCGCCATATTTGAATGAATTCACTTCTGTCGTGTTTGTAATTAGAGGCGAAGTTACTTGCGCTATGTAGCGCTTTTGTTATTAAAATATTACCTTACATGCGGGCTGTTTAAAAATTCGAAAGTAGGCCGGTCTTGGCTTCGCCCATGTGTGACTAGCACTGGGGTGTTAAATGGAAAACCGGACACTCTTTACCCAAATGTTTGGTCCCTTAAGGAGGTGTCCGGCGCAGCGAACAAGGCAATCGGACTATGCGGCTTTATAACTTTCACTTAGCCATAGAAGTCTATAATTTTAAATTTCGGCGAAGGCCCTAGAATCCGGAAGACCGAATCAGGGTGCTATACACGCCTAGATCGGACGAAGCCGATTTATCGCCTAAAGCGGAAAATCTTTAAGGATTTTAAAACCTCTCGAACAGCGACCAGCTCTCGCCACATCATGCCGGTCAGTTTTCGGCTTTCTCTACTGAGGTGCTCGTGCGGAAAGACAGGACACAATCGCGATAGTTCTCCTGCGCTACCTTAGCCGATATAACGGAACGTAAGGCACCAAAACAAGGGAGCCGGGCTATCCCAACTGTAGACCCAAGACATGATTCGGAGCTGATGCATATAGTGCTATAAGTTCGGGTGCCGCCTTTGTTGAAAGTGTTAGGACTTTGAGTTGCCATTTAGCGAGCGCCATAAAAGCCCACTCGGCAAACCGCCGCACCAAGGTGTGCGGATGCAATATCAAATAAACATTTATAAGATAAAAATTCTCAAATGAGAATAATAAGCTGACGCTATATATAATCTCTCATTGACGAAAAATACGTTTAAGCATACATTTACAATGGATGTGTTAAGCAGATATAAAGTAGGACTATTTGACATGTCCTATCCAGGGGCAGGCTGTGTTCAGGTAGATAAAGCAAGTATAATGATCGTAAATAGATTCCACAGGTATTTTCTTACGTACTGCGTCTATTGCCTCCTTGGATGTCTCTTCCCTATAAGTCCGGCAATTCGGCTCTTTTGAGGATGTTGCGCCAGCGGTGTCCTGAAAGGTAAGAGGAAAGAGTGTGAAAGTATTTGGCGGTTACCTGCCTTTGTTGTGGTCATTGATGCGCCTCGCCTATGCCCATGGTATTTTAAGTGCGTAATTGTGTGCACGTGTACGAATGCTGCTTTGATGGGGCTTAAGCGGAGGCGGACTGCTAGTCACGCTCTTGGCGTGCCTGATGATCCTGTTGCGGGGTGCTCCGGACTCGCTTGACTGTGCTCGAAGTTGTTGTCGCCGGATTGGTTTATCGGAGAAGGCCGCATTGTACTTCCGCCGCAAGGGCTGCAGTATGTTCTTCTGTTCGTAGGGAGCGGTCCATATTTCTGTTCACCGTTATGACCCCGCATGGTCCTGGCCTCTTGAGCTTGAGTATGCATAGTGTGGTACCGCATTGAATCTAGCGAATGCGGTTCGTCCGAGCAGTGCATGGTAACCACTGCGGAAGGGGACGATATCGAAGATTAACTCTTCGCTTCGGAAGTTATCCGGAGATCCGAAGACCACTTCCAATGTTATAGAGCCCATACAGCGGGCCTCTACTCCAGGAATTACACCTTTAAAGATCGATCTTGGCTGCCCTGATTTGTTGCCCCGGGCCGTAGTATGTTGGCGTGGGGGTGTTGGCTAGTATGCGGACTGGTATGCCGTTTTATCCCGGCCACGAGGTGGCGGTCAATATCATGTGGTGCTCGAGTCCGTATTCCTCGGTTTCGGGACTTGATCCATCTGTTTGTGAGTAGGTCTTGATCATCTTGGAGTTCTTTGTTGCTTCTTTTGAGGCTCTCGCGGTGGCTATAAGCCGGCGGCAGAAGCGCTCTGCTCTCCGGATCCTCGAGCACGCCCGAACTCATAGTCGCCGAGGCTAATCTCGTCTTCGGAGGGCATGTAGCTGTCCTCCTCCGGGTATTCGTCCGTCGCTGTTCTTACAGGCTGACCTGCTCATCCTCTGTTCGGCTGCTCGGCGGGCTGTTGAGGCTGTATTCCTCTTGGCACCATTCGGATTGTTTTCGTCTCTGGGCGGTATTAGTGTGGCGTGGCTTGGAGTGGCGCGACGCGGCGCCCATTCTTTGCTTTTTTCCTGGTTTTATCCTTGTTGCCTCACCGCCATTTGTTTCCTTGGTGTCCACCATATATATATCATAATAAGAGGTGGCTGTCCACCGCCTGATGGCGGTGGTTCATGTTCTTCTCCTGCATAAATCGTCCATACCGTCGATGTCTTGGAGATTGAAATTCAGTACCTCGGTTAAGTCATCGACCGTGGCGATGAAGTGGGTGGTGGATGGGCAACAAATTCGCCGTCGCCTGCCTCCCTCTCAAGCGGGACATAGTTCAGCGAAGAGCCTCGACAAAGAGAGACTTTAATGAGTCCAGCATGTCGCCAAAGGCGAGTCTTTGGAAGATATCCTGTGGTGAACTCCATTACGGAGCCCATCCTGCCCGCGGGCTCGGGAAGCGTCGGGTGTAACCAACATCCGGATCACGAATCCGGGATTGATCACGAGCCCGCTGCGAGGTAAGGCCCGTGTTCGGCTCCATCGCCGATGAGTGTGCGACCTGGGGGGCGGGGTCCATCCCTCCGTCCTTAGGCAACACAACTTGCTCCAGATCTAGGTCCGGGGATAGTACGGGGATGATGCCCCGAGCTTCGTCCGACGGCAGGTCTAAGCCATGCTTGTCGTGACTGTCCGGTGCACCTGGCATAGGCCCAAATCCATCGAAGATCAAGTCTCCGTGGATGTCCGTCGTGTAGTTCAGGTTTCCGAACCTAACCTGGTGGCTAGGGGCGTAGCTGTCGATCTGCTCCAGATGGCCAAGCGAGTTGGCCCGCAGTGTGAAGCCGCCGAACACGAAGATCTGTCTGGGAGGAAAGTCTGCATACTGGCGATTGTCGTGGATGATGATTGAAGGAGCCATCGAGCACGGCGGCGACGACCGGAGGAACTATCAATGAAAGCACCAATGTCGATTGTCAAAACCAGCGGATCTCGGGTAGGGGTCGATCAATGCGTCAAGGCTGATGGTAACGAAACAAGGGACACAGATGTTTACCCAGGTTGGGACCCTCTCGATGGAGGTAAAACCCTACTTCTGCTTGATTAATATTGATGATATGGGTAGTACAAGAGTAGATCTACCACGAGATCGTAGAGGCTAAACCCTAAGAGCTAGCCTATGATGGTATGATTGTAATTGTGATCGGCCTTCTAAGGACCAACCTCTCCGGTTTATATAGACATCGGAGAGGGCTAGGGTTTACATGGAGTCGGTTACAAGGAAGGAAATATAATATCCGGATCGCCAAGCTTGCCTTCCACGCCAAGGAAAGTCCCATCCGGATACGGGCCGAAGTCTTGAGTCTTGTATCTCCACGCTTCAATAGTCCGGACGTTGTACACAGTCCAGCTGTCCGGATACCCCCTAATCCAGGACTCCCTCACTTGTCATTTGAGAGCATCCCATCCTCTGAGGACTTTGAGTGAAAATCATCAAGTGAGGAAAACCCAAACTCAAACACCTACAAACCCAAAGTGATTGAGCATCACTGAAGAGATTGATCCTGCGTGGATCCGATGCTTGTTACCTTTGAAGACTGTGCTTCTTCCAGACGGTTAGGCGTCATGGTCTAGAGCATCCAAGAGGAACTGTGGATCGCCGAGTGACCGAGTTTGTGAAGGTTTGGAAGTCACCTGAAGACTTACCACGAGTGATTGGACAGGTCTGTGTGACCTTAGTTCAAGGAGAATACGGTGAGGACTTGGTGTCTGAGCTGCATGCTCGGGGGCTGGGTGTCGGGGCTGTGTGTCCTCGAGTTTAAATACTCAGCCGCTCCAACAGACGTACCCTTTGAGACATCGGTTGGAACTGGTCTACCAAATCATTGTCTTCACCAACCTTCTTTGGTTCTATTTCCTCAACTCTTTCATTTCCTCATTCTTGTGTTAAGTGCTTCATCATATCGTGTTTGAAGACTTTGGTGAAGACTTTCTCAATTTCTTGAGTTCAATTTCTTGATCATTTATCTTCATCTTGTGTTATCCTGTGATTACACTTTACGTACTCTGTGCTTGTCTTCATTTCATCATGATGACTATGCGATGTCCGGTTATACTTACTACGAGTACTTATTCATTGCAAGTAGTTCTTCACTAAGGAATTTCCTCACGGCAAATTCCTCGGTGAAGAATTCATAAAATCGCCTATTCACCCCCCTCTAGTCGATATAACGCACTTTCGAGTGCATTTAATGCACCATCAGCCCTGAGAGTTAGCTATGATACACTTGTTGCTATCTTATCGGTCTTGTGTGACTACTTTGCCATTGTGGTTACCCCTTGATCAATAAAAGGAGGCCCGTGGCAACCATTGAAAGGGTTAGAAGGCTGGATAACTCACACCCCCATACGCACGTAGTCACCATCGCTCTGAGGCAACCCTTGCCGAGCAAGCGTACTACGCTCCACCACCACATTTCCACCATCAATCCACCAAAGCAGGAGTAGGGTTTTATGCCTCGCGGCGGCTGAGGGAGTCCCGGACTAGGGGGTGTCCGGATAGCCGGACTATTGTCACGGCCGGACTCCAAGACTATGAAGATACAAGATTGAAGACTTAGTCCGTGTCCAGGATGGGACTTTCCTTGGCGTGGAAGGCAAGCTTGGCGTCTGGATATGTAGATCTCCTACCATTGTAACCCACTCTGTGTAACCCTAACCTATCCGGTGTCTATATAAACGGAGGGTTTTAGTCCGTGGGGCGAACAACAATCATACCATAGGCTAGCTTCTAGGGTTTAGCCTCCTTGATCTCGTGGTAGATCCACTCTTGTACTACCCATATCATCAATATTAATCAAGCGGGGTAGGGTATTACCTCCATCGAGAGGGCCCGAACCTGGGTAAAAACATCGTGTCCCTTGTCTCCTGTTACCATCCGCCTAGGCGCACAGTTCAGGACCCCCTACCGAGATCCGCGGTTTGACACCGACATTGGTGCTTTCATTGAGAGTTCCTGCGTGTCGTCACCCGATAGGCCTGATGGCTCCTTGGATCATCAACAGCAGCGGTCCGGTGAGACTTTTCTCCCCGAGACAGATCTTCGTGTTGGCGGCTTTGCTGCGGGCCAATTAAGCAGCCATCCGGAGCGATCGAAGCTCGCCCGGCCATCAGTCAGTTTGGAAGTTTGAACTATCTGGCCGATATCGCGAGACTTAATCTTGACGGATTCGAGCGCGCCAAGCGTGCCACCTTTGTCTCGATGGGCATGATCTAGCTCTGCAGCGAGCGATTGCCACAGAGCGCGCACCGATATCGCTCCGACCCTTAATCGAGCTGGATTCCCGATTGAGGACGAGTGGTTGGACACGCCTCGGGGTTACAATCTCTCTGGCGATCAGCGAACTCCATCCTGTCCTTTGCAAAGACCTCGACTCCGGGTGCGGGACTCTGTCGGGACTCCAGACCCTCCAGCGCCTACCAATCGAATCCGATTGGGCGCCCGATCATGGAGTTCACTTGCGCGGACATCTTTGGCACTCGCCCTTTGGCGACATCCTGAATTCACTAAAGTCTCTCTCTTTATCCGGAGAGCCTTTGCGGACTACGGACAGGAAGGTTGGGATGCGGACAACGAAGAAATTCAACGCCCACCCACCACCCACTTTGTAGCCACTTGTCGATGATCTAACCGACATGCTAGACTACGACTCCGAAGACATCGATGGTATGGGCGGCGATGCTGGAGCGACCAAGACCAGCGCCTACTGAGGGCGCTTGGAAGGCCACCTCGTCATATGACATATATATGGTGGACATCCCAAAAGATGGGAGCAGCGATGGAACAGCGGAGGATGACCCTCAAGAAACAGCCGAAGCGCCGGCGTCGTGGCGCCGCTCTAAATCCGCCACAATAAAGCGGTGATTCGCTGCGGAGATAATAACACCCCTGGACGGTGCGAAGAGAACCCCTCCAGGCGAGGACTCGGGGCGGGAGGAGGGAGAAGCAAGCCCTCCGCGGCGGTGCGGCGAAAAGAGAGGTTGAGGGCGATAATTATCGCCTCCTCGAAGATGAGGCAAGCCTCGGCGGCGACAAATTTGTCGTGCTGAGGATCCCGCCAAGCAGGGCGTTTCAAGCGCGGGCTTATAGCCACGGCAAGCAGCCTCAAGAAAAAGCAGCAACAACTTAGAGCTGATCAAGACCTGCTGGGCAGACGGATGGTGAAGTGCTTGCGGCGAGGAGTATGAACTCGAGCGCCCTCAAAAGCTACCACAAGCGCGGGCTGTTGCCTCGACTAGAGGAGGAAGCACCAAAGTCTCAGCGCATGACATGGCAGACCGGCCACCCGTGGCAGCGACGAAAAGCCTCTCGGCCCTTCGCTCAAGCCACACCCAGCGCCGCTCAAAAAGTACCAAGGCACGGGAAAACACACCGGACTTGTGAGATATATTGGAGGATAAGGCAAAACATACAAGATCGATCTCACGGATTGCGTGGGCGCCCACAGGGGATGATTACCGTCGCGCGGATCTAGCAAAACGGCGGGCGAACACGATGAACAAAGCTCATATGAGCTACGTCGTGATATAATATCTGAGCGCCGCACACCCACTATGCTTCACAGATGAAGTAATGGATCATCAATTCCCGAGGGCTTTAAACCCGTAAACATCGAATCATACGATGGTACCACAGATCCTATGATGCGGATCGAGGATTATCTCCTCCATATCCACATGGTCGCGGTGATGATCTACATGCCATCAAATACCTCCCACAAGCAAAGGACCAGCTCGACATTGGCTCAATAGCTTGCCAGCAGAATCAATTGGTTGTTGGGAGGACACGGAAGCCACATTCCTTGATAACTTCCGGGGCACATATGTGCGACCACGGGCGCCGATGACCTTAGCCACATAATTCAGCAGCCCGGAAGAATCGGCGGACAATTACGGACTCGGTTCCTAACAAAGAAAAAATCAAATCGTCATTGTCCGGATCTGAGGCCCTTGCAGCCTTCAAACATAACATCCATGACGAGTGGCTTGCCGACACCTAGGATAGGAAAAGAGCGAAATCTATGGCAGCCCTCACAACCCTCAAGACTACGCTTTTGTGCGGGAGAGGACAGCTGGCTAGCTCGAAGCAACAACTTGGCCAAACATCACGATAGTCCGGATACCAAGGACAGCAATGGCGGTCGCGTCGCAACAAGAACAAAGCGCCGCATCAGCGGCGATATCTGAAGATATAGCCGTCAATGCGGATTCGGAGGCTCTAAACCGGTCGTGGAAGAAGCCATTCAAAAAGAAATACCGGGGCCCGTCCAAGTTGGACCGAATACCACGATAAACATGTGCGGATACATAGCACCCCGAAAAACCAGCCAATCACACCAGGGACTGTTGGGTGTTCAAACAAGCGAGCAAGTTAAGTGCGAACTCAATGACAAGGGCTGCATAGCGATGGCGAGGAAGAGCCCGGCCGCCCGAACAATAAGAGACGAAGGTTTTCCTACACAAGTCTTGACGGTGAACATGATATCATAACCCACATACCCAAAAGGGCGGAGCGTGCACTAAAGGACATATATGCGATGGAGCAGTCGCCCAGTTCAACCCATGGTCTTCTGCCCGATCACCTTGATCGAAGGACCACCCACTAGCATCCGTCACGGCGGCCGCGCATTGGTTCTTGACCCAATTATCGTGATTTCACCTCACGAGTCGATGGGCGGCGGCGTGCAACTGAACCTGTTTTATCGGGATACGATTGCACAAAATGGGCATTGACCCTCAAATATTAAACCTACAAAAGCGACCTTTAAAGGCGTCATACCGGATGTAGAGGCGGTTATGCGGGCTCGGTTACACTCGAAGTGGTCTTTGGATCCCGGATAACTTCCGAAGTGAAGAGTTAATCTTGACATCGTCCCATTCATGGCGGCTATCATGCCTTTGCTCGGACGAACCGCATTTGCAAAGTTCGATGCGGTGCCGCACTCGCATACCTCAAGCTCAAGATGCGAGGCCCTCGAGGTAATCACGGTCAGCGGAAACACGAGCGCTCTCTCGAGCGGAGGAGCACAGCGGCCCTCATGGCGGAGGTACAAAGCAGCCTCTCACAGCAATTCTTGAGTCCGTCCACTAAGCGTCCAGGACCTTTGTCCAGCGCGCCGGAGTAACCTACAACAAGACCACAGCACGATTCAAGCACGAGTAGCAATCCGGCTCCAACCCCAGCCCTCGCGAAATTGCGAAGCTAGTATTACAGCGTACATAATTACGCTCGGAGATACCATGGGCATATGGGGAGGGGCAAGACAACGGCATGCCAAGAATGCGGCTCAACCGCACGAGGGCTCCGTTTGTGTCATTCTTTTTCTTTTCCTCTTTTCTTCCTTTTTTTACTTTCGGGACTCCGTCTTTGAAAGTCTGTCGCAGCACTAGAATCGCCCGAACTCACGATGCAACAGCCGGGAAGCGGAAAGCCCGTCGAGTGTTGGTGGTCTCTATTCGAGCATTATACCTGTTTTACATACCATCCCATGACTTACCTGGAGAGGACATGTTAGATAGTCCCATCCCTTGCTTATCGCACTATTTGCATCATTCTGCTCCCATTGCAGTACCTTTTGAATAAACAATACATAGCTTTTGCTTATTATTGCTCTACTTCCTTTATATATACATATGTTCATTTCACGACATGTTGCAACCGTACACTTTAGTGCGGCCAATACCATGGGCTTAAGTATCCCAAAATTATGGTGTGAGAAGTCGAACACTTTCACAAGTCGGCACCCGAACTTATAGCATTATATGAATTGGCTCGAATCATGTCTTGGGTCAATAGTTGGGTTTGCGGCTCCGTGTTTTGGTACCTTCGTTCCGCTATATCGGCTAAGGTAGCACCGGAGAACCACTGCGATTGTGCCCCGATTATCTTGGGTCGAGCACCTCGATGGAAAAGCTAAAACTGACCGTCATGATAAAGGCGAGAGCGATGCGCTGTTCGAGAGGTTTTTGGGTCCCTAAAGACTTATGCCACTTAGGCGAGGAACGGAATTGTCGGCCAATTAAGTGGATAGCGCCCGAACTTCGGTCTTCGAATACTAGGGGCTTCACCAAATTTAAAATTATAGAATTCTATGGCTAAGTGAGTGTTCAAGCATTATAAGTCCGGTTGCCTTGTTACGTTGTGTTGGCGCCTCCTAGAGCGGACCAAGAATGAGAACAAGAGTGCTCAAGTTTATCGAACACCCGGCACTCATGGCATGGGGCTGAAGCCAACGACTTGCCATCTCTCAAATTTGATAAGCGGCCGCCTGAAGGTAATATTTTAGATTAACAAGCGTTGCTTAAGCGCATATGAACAAGTTTTCAGCGTCTGAGGATAACAAATCGAGTTTATTAAAAATTACATCTCTGGAGCACTCATCCGCTATTCGGCGGGCACCCTTGAGAGGCCCTCATAGTACATCTCGGGCGTGCGATGCTCATGTCCCTTGATGGCCCGTCCGTCACAAGCTTCTCCGCATCAGCTTGCCCGGTGCACTTTAGCGGGCAAGGCCAACGGACCCCTTCAATGTAGGCGGGCGGCTTGGCGACTTCAATCCTTGGACGGGCGTCCACCAGCGCGCACCAAGCAGTAGCTCCAGGGCATGGCCTCCAATAGCCACACCCGCTATAAGGCCCTTCATGGCCTGTTCGGCGACCTTGTGGAGCTCGACCAGCTGCTTCAACTGGTCGCTCGGGGCACGGATGTCGGCCTCGGCATATAGAGACAGAACACCTTCTCCGTGGAGCTCCCCTCCTGGCGCGGTAGAATCTTGGCGGCATCATCGCCTCTGGGGCAAATCTGCGAATGCTCCTGGAGAGCTCTGAATCCGGGTAAGTAATAGACTTTTACATTCTTGCTTTGCATAAAGAATGCCTTACCCGCCGCTATATTCTTTAGTGCTTCAATTTCTTGGAGGGCTTTTTGGGCCTCGGCCTTAGCAGCTTTGGCACTCTCAAGAGCCGAGGCAAGCTCGGACTCTCGGGTCTTGAGTCACGCTCCAAACCCTCGTGTTTTTCACGAGAATATGGAGCTCTTGCCGCACCTCCGCCAGACTCGCCTCCCCTTCTCTCGCTTAGTGCGTTCCGTAGCCGCTTTGTTTTGACCGGGGGACCGCTTCCTTCAGGGTCTCCACCTCGTTAAGTGGCCCTGTAGTACCCAAGTTATTCCTGTTATTTTTGCAGCCAAAACCTTCTCTATAAGGTACTTCTTTAATAAGGTATTACTTACCTTCCTTGTCCTCGAGCTGCTTCTTGGCTTGTCAGAGCTCGTTCTCGGACCACTCGGCGTTCCTTCAATGCATTGACCTCCATGATCGGTCTGGCGAGTCGGCGCGCAGCATGCATTCCCATATTGACATACTTATGTTAGACTCCTGCGTATATCTTTTGAGATCCTTAGTCCGACTTTTCTTTCCGAACACGAACTAAGCATCGAGGGCTCTGTCTATCACGGTAATATTTTTACATATTCTAAACTTACCTCAAAGCACATTAGAAGGCTGATACGAGCTTCAGTCGATCCGCTCTTGGCGGACTGAACTGTCGAGATCACCGCACTCATAACAGTCACGGTGTTCCTCCTCGATGGAAGCGCTGTTAGCGCCTCCTTATAGCTATCCGGTGCCTCCGGTTGGGCCGACACCGCGTCTTACTTCTTGTGAAGGATCCGGGCGGACTTGGAACGTGATGGTTCGGCATGGAGTCGGGCGAGGTGGGCTTAAACCCTGGGGTCTTGCCCCAGCGTGCTGAGTCGGGAGGTTGCCTTGTGGCACCTCCGGCGCTACCTCCTCTTGACCAAGCCCCCTTGGGGCCCACATAGCGTCATCCGCAGTGTGTGGCGAGGCGGTCGATCGATGCGAAGTACTCTCCATTTCCAGGCGAGCCAAGGACCGCTCGATGAATCGGCGAACTTCGTCCTTAGGCGGGCTGCAGTTGTTCGACATTAGAGAACACTCTGCAATAATAAAAAGCCATGGGTATCCGGACACTTACGATCTCGCGAGGCTTGGCCCTTGTAGGCCAATCCTCCTCGTCGTCGGCGACGTTGGTGGAGAAGTCCGGAGGAAGGGTTCTTCTCTTCTTGGACCCTCCGGCCTCCCCAGTTGGGGCGGCCTTCCATTTATTCTCCTCCCCCGCTGGGGAAGGAGCTTCTTCTTCTTCCTCCTCGTCTTGAGGAGAAGATTCTGCCAGAATCTGCGACACTTAGCGTCGGGAGCTCCTTGAGTTCCATGGCCTCCTTCTTGGCCTTCTTCTCCGGCACCACGTCTGGCGCGGGCGGCAGCCCGTCAATCGGGCGTCCTCCGGATCTTCCGGCAAAGGCAGACGATTAATCTGTCCGGCCGTCTTGACCATCTGTCAAAGATTAGGGAGTTTTAGATCCCGTAGAGTCATTCTATGAAAAAGAGTCCGTAAAGGGTAAAATAACTTACCTCGCCCGGCGGCGCTGCGAGCTGTATCCGATCTTTGGTAGCGGATCTTTGAGAACCGGCGCCCTTGAACGGCACCTTCGAGCGTCTTCATACGTGGTGTCGAAGAGCGGCTCAAGGTTCGATCTTGTGCTGGATCGAACTCCCACAAATTGAAGGCCCGTTGTTGGCATGGGAGAATCCGGCGGATGAGCATCACCTAGATTACGTCGACAAGCCTACGATTCTTGGCCACCAGGTTTCGGACGCATGTTTGAAGTCCGGATGTCTCGTCCGAATTCCCCAGCGTCGAGGCCGTCTCTTTCCATGGCGAGCCCGTGTGGGAAGCCAGATCTGAATCGGGGGCCGCCACCCATTCGGTGTTGCGGGGCTCGGTGATGTAGAACCACCCGATTGCCACCCCTTTATTGGCTCCACGAAGGCGCCTTGAGCCATGGGACTTTGGCCATCTTGCCAACCATGGCGCCTCCGCACTCCGGCAGCGGCCGCCCACTACCTTGGCGGACGTTGAAGATCTTCAGCCATAAGCGAAGTGGGGCTGGATGCGAGAGAAAGCCTACGCACATGACGATAAGCCTGAGATGTTGAGGATGAAATTCGGGGCAGGTCGTGGAAGTCCAGGCCGTAGTAGAACATGAGCCCCGGACAAATGGGTGAAGTGGAAAACCTAGTCCTTGGAGGAAGTGGGGAGAACACTACCCTCTCATGGGGCACAGGGGTTGGAATAAGCTGCCCGCATCGGGCAGCCTGTGTCTTGGCGATGTCGCGGGACAAATGTCGGCTTCCCGAGTCTTGTGATGTGCCCCTCCGTGGCGGAGGAGGCCATCCACCTGCCTCCAGCTCCGACATGGTTGGAGAAGGTTGAGGTGGGATGTCGCGGACTTGGCATTTGGAGCTCCGAGTCTTGTGAAATGGATAAGCAAAAGGAGGAAGAAGGCCTAAGTGAAAAGGTGGATCCTTATCCCTTATATGGACGGAGACGGCTATCGTCCCCACCAACTGGTAAAACTTCGCTTATTTCCCAAAGCGCCATAATCAATGGCGCGGATGGGTTCTACGTCCGTATTGATGAGAATCCCGGAATAAGGGGCCGCGATATATGCTTTGATAAGACATGCCAAGAAACCGCCTCGCTAAACACGCTGAGGTGGAACAATAAAAAGCGATTCATATAAAGATGCGGCGTGGTGTGATGTCACGCCGTGGAATACGTCAGCAGATCTGTGCAAAATTATTCTCTCTCGGATGTTATGTGGAACTTGTTTTGCGAGCGGACACTATCCTTGTGTTCAAAACCTTCTATGAAGTATTAGGAGGAGAACCGCCTTACAGCATAAAAGACAATATCTTGCGCCGGACTAAATGCGTCATTGAAGCTGGTTAAAGAGACTCTTGAGGAGTCCGGACTAGGGGTGTCCGGATAGCGGACTATCGTCCACGGCCAGACTCCAAGACTATGAAGATACAAGATTGAAGACTTCGTCCGTGTCCGGATGGGACTTTCCTTGGCGTGGAAGGCAAGCTTGGCGTCTGGATATGTAGATCTCCTACCATTGTAACCGACTCGTGTAACCCTAACCTATCCGGTGTCTATATAAACCGGAGGGTTTTAGTCATGGGGCGAACAACAATCATACCATAGGCTAGCTTCTGGGGTTTAGCCTCCTTGATCTCGTGGTAGATCCACTCTTGTACTACCCATATCATCAATATTAATCAAGCGGGGTAGGGTATTACCTCCATCGAGAGGGCCCGAACCTGGGTAAAAACATCGTGTCCCTTGTCTCCTGTTACCATCCGCCTAGGCGCTTGATTCGGGACCCCTACCGAGATCCGCGGTTTGACACCGGCAATGACCCAGACCTGGGTAAAACTGCCCGTGTGATTTCTGCCGTGCTGTCCCACGCTCGTCTACTCTTTGTGCAATGTGACGCCCCCCTGCCGAACCAGCAAGGGGCCTCCTGGTCCCATAGGTGGCCATGGTTTCCCGTGACAAATTATATCCAGGTTGCAAAAAGAAATATTCCACGTTGAATGCCACCCTGGCGCTTCTCAGATTTAAAGCAGCAAATGGTCTATCAAACAAGGGCTTCACAGAGATGTTAGATATTTTCAAAGAAATTCTTCCGAAAGATAATGTGCTCCCCAGAAGCATGAATGAAGCGAAGAAAATTGTTTGCCCATTGGAACTTGAAGTACAGAAGATACATCTTGTGTGAATGATTGTATATTGTACCATGGTGAGTACAAAGATTTGTGTGCATGTCCCACATGCAAGCATGCATGATACAAGCGCAGGAGAGCAAAGGATAAGTACAAATTGGACGACGAGATCAAGACAGGAATCCCGTTCAATGTTGTTTGGTACTTGTCTTGAATTCCGAGGTTTAGGCATTTGTTTGCAAACCCTAGAGAGGCAAAGAGGTTGCGGTGGCATGATGATGAGCGAATT
Source organism: Aegilops longissima (assembly GCA_021605205.1). Taxonomy (NCBI): domain Eukaryota; kingdom Viridiplantae; phylum Streptophyta; class Magnoliopsida; order Poales; family Poaceae; genus Aegilops; species Aegilops longissima. The sequence goes on along the minus strand of JAHIAM010003605.1, from coordinate 53,651 downwards.
GCGGATAAGTATATGAGGCAGCCGAAAGATGGGGCTCAGTGGGAATTAATCGACAACAAGTTTCAAGACTTTGCCAAGGATCCTAGAAGTATAAGGCTCGGGTAGTGTACTGACGGGATGAATCCTTTTGGCGATATGAGCACCAATCACAACATATGGCCGGTGCTTCTGTGCATATATAACCTAGCTCCTTGGTTTTGTATGAAGAAAAATACATTATGATGTGAATGATTATCCAAGGCCCGAAGCAACCTGGAAATGACATCGACATTTACTTTCAGCTACTGGTAGAAGAGCTACGGACAGCGTGGATAGATGCGCCTGCTGTCGGGGAAGCTGATCATGACCCACGAACACCTATGGGACTGGCGGACCGAGTCCTTGTGGTTGGGAGGGCGGAGAATTACGAAGAGTAGATCGGCGATGCACGAGCAGTTTACCCGGCCGGGCTCTCCGGAGATAATACTCCTCTTGCTGCTTGGTTGATTATATTGTGTTCTTGCTAGGGAGCAATGGGAGCTACAAAACCTAGCTTGAGTGAGTGTGGTCTCGAATGAGTCGAATGAACCGAACCAGCGAACCCTTTCTACATTGCACTTGGGCCTCCTTTTATAGGCTCAAGGGGTCACCACAGTGGCAACGTAGATGAGGTACAAATGGAAAAACGATGGTTGGTACACCGACTTATACGATTATACGATGCATTATACCTAACTCGGCGGCAAGGGACAAGATCAATAAATGCCGTCCTGTCGCCTAAGCGATCTAGCGAGGACCGTCAAGTGCATCACCCGTTTGCCACGATGGTAAGCTTGTCGGTAGCCGCTTATCGCTGCTCCCTGGCTGCACTGACCTCTTGACCATGCGCTGGAATGGCCCCATGGCGACATGTTGGTGGATGAAGTGGGCGGAGATGAAGAAGAAGTTACTGCCGCGGCAAGCACCTTGCCTGGGCTGAATCCTAATGTCGCTTCGGTAGCTTGTAAACACCAAGCCATCTGGCAGCTCCTCTTGCAGGGGTCTTGTTTCCCGTGCCTTGAGTGGCCTTCGAGGCAAGCTCCTCTTGGGGGTCTTGAATACTTTGTTCTTGAATGGCTCCAAAGGGCGTGAGATCTTAGCGGTCACTAGGCAAGCCTTGCCTGAGGTGCTTGCAACTGCCCGTGTCTGAGTTCGGGATACTAGGGTACCCTACTCTAGTACACCAGCAGAACCCCGAACTGGGTCACCTGCAGCGCCGAGCTCTGTTGGGCCAGGCCCAAAAGCGATTGCTGCGACACTTGTGGCCTAGATCACGCGATTACTACGCCTCGGGCGCTTTCACGTCCCCCATGAATAGCGCGTTCGGACGTGGCGTCGTGGGAAGAAGATCGTGAGGCTTTCTTTGTCGGAAGCAGAGCGTCCGCCCCTCCCCTCCTTATAAGCGGGAAACAGGGGCAAGGCGCCCACCTTGCCATTGCTGTCACATAAAAACCACGCGCGCTCTCCCCCTTCTTCTCAAGTCAGAAGAAGCGGCCCCGCCCCGCTGCCACCGGCGCCACCGCCGCCGGACTCCTCCACCACCTCCGCCATGGGCGAAAGCCGACAAGGAAAAGCGTGAAATCGGCGGCGCAGCGGCTCGCTGGCGCTGCGGAAGGCGGGCCATCTTGACCCCTGCTCGGCCTACCAGGGAGCTGCGGGAGGTACTACCTCTTACAGTGATGGGCAGCGGGCGCACCAGCGCCGCGAGGTGATTTCGCCGCGCATCAGAGAAGGTTTCCGTCGGGCACCTTCTTCGCGCTTTTCTTCTCTGTGGGCTCTGCCGCCTTTTCAATTCTTTTGCGACATCATGAACACATCGGCCTCCGCCTCCTTGATTTCACCCCCAACACCGTCCTCACCATGGCAGTTTCGCTTTACCTTTGCGAGCGTTGTCGAATCCACCAAATGTAGCCCTCTTCGCCACTACTTCATGCCCAGCGTTGAGAGAGGAGAGCCACTTGGGAGGATTGCATGGATCTCCGGGATCGGCAAGAAAAGCATATCTGGAAGGAGAGCTTACGTAGCAAGTGGGAGGAGTGGAGAGCCGATTGGTGTTGGATCATAGAGAGAACACGCAGCCTTTCACAGCCCAGCGCCAAAATCCCATAGTGCGCAGCAACGATTGGATAACTTGCGCCCGAGGATCTGAGGTTGAAGATTACCGTGACCGGATCTTGCGCCTCTGGCATGCGGACTCCTTTGTAAGGCGTGTTGGCCGGTTTCCTTCCGCGCCGCATTAAGCCCTTGCGGGGAGAGGAGGAGGCCTTCTTGGGAGTTCAAAAGCGGCGGACATCATGAGGCTGCGCCGGGCCTCAATTGGAATTTCATTGTCTTGGAGCTGGATGCGATCTCTTTGGAGCTGTTCAAGCGACGGATCGCCCGAGTGGTTCATGTTGCCGAAGTCGTTCCTTTAATGCAACAACTCTTAAACTGACCGCATCCAGCGCGATGATGCCGTTGTCGCGATTCCCATGGAATCGTTCCAACAGCAAAAACCGCTTGACGACATCATGCAGCAGTTCTTGACAGTTTGGAAGAAGTGCCGATCCGTGCCGGCGAGCGAAGTGGCTCACCGCGACACCACCGCGCCTTGAGCTGCAGCGCGCCGCCACCAGTTTGGAGGCGGCGGAAGCTGCCGCCCGGTGAGTTTGGGTTCACCGTGGAGGAAGCGGAGGCAGCAGGCAGCAAGCCTTACCGGCCGAGAAGGAGCTTGCCGGCCAGCGGAGGCGAGCCGAGCTGAAGGCTGACCGAGCAGGAGCCTGCGGGCGCCTCCCCTCCACCTTGAGAAGCTTTCGGGAGGAGCCAGCGGCCCAACCAGGCGCCTCCACAAGACCGGGGAAGTGGCGGGGGCGGCGGGCAGACCAACAGCCGTCTCGCCCGCGTGGCCGCGCTCCACCGCGACAAGCTCTGTTGCAGCGGGGCGCCTCACGCTGCCACAGCAACGGAGTGGGGCCTTACGGGACCCACGGCCCCGCACCATAAGCGTCAGAGAGCCTACTCTTCCAGCTCGTCGCACGGGCGGCGAGGGCGGGTCGACTTCTCCGCTCTCGGCTCAGGAAGAGGAAGAAGAGTAAGATCTTGTCGCTGTGCTTGTAATTCTTGAAATTGTTGCTTTGTCTTGTATCTGATTTGCTTCATTCGAACTCTTTCCTTTTCGGGGCGCTTTGGCTCGAGGCGTCAAAGAGAGCCAAGACCCGATGGTTGTCATCGAAGGCGATCCCCAGCGCAGGAGGCGCGTTTGAGACTCCTTGCGGACCCGCCAACCCTTCTTGAGCAGCCCCCAAGCCAGCCCCGAGCGTAAGTAATGGGTTTATTTCTTCTGGTTAGGTGTTCATGGGTGCTCCTTCTTCCTTGATATCGACTTGTCGATTTGTGTAGGAAGCGAGCAGCCTCATCGGGAGGGCCGGAAGTCGCCGGAGATTACATGCCTTCAACTCGCCCGCCAAGGAGAATTCTCCGGCAAGGAGGCGCTCTCCGGCAAGGAGGCCTCTCAGACAAGGGATGCTTCTCCGATAAGGGGCAGCGCCGGCGATCCTCCGGTGGTGGAGACCCGGACTCTGAGACCCCATCGCAGGTAACCTCCTTGCTTAAAAATTTCCCTTGGGTTCCTTTTCTTCATTCTTCTTTTTGAACATTTGCTTGGTATTTCTTTCTTTTTACGATCATCAGATCCATCGCGAGAAGCCGATGGAATTGAGGTTGCAGCGAGGAGGGCCTTGTAGCAACAATGGCAACGCCGCCAACATGGAGGAGGAGGTGGCGCCCGATGGGTCCGCCCGGCGAGAGAGCCGCCAAGGCTCTTTGGCGCAAAAGGCTGGGGAGGGTGGTGATCGCCTTGGCGACCACGAGGCCGCGGAGGCGCCCAGGCGCTCGCCGACCGCCGATCCCTCCGCCACCGATGCAGCACCAGAGCTCGAAGAGCCCCAGCCCGGCGCCTATCGAAGGCGGCGGCGGTGTCTTCATCAAGCTTCCATGGGCGTCGAGCTCCAGGCGCCCGGTCGAGGAGACCTTGACGAGCTGCTCGCCTCCGCTGGGCTGTCGCTAGTTAATGCGCGTAAGCAGCAGCGATGGCGAATCGAGGAGGAGGCACTCTTTGAAAGAAGCTCTGTCGCTCTACGCCCGACAAAGCTAAGCTAGAGTCGAGGAAGTACTTGCTCGCGAGGCGGGGAGCTGACATGGAGAAGCGCGAGAGAGCTCCGTGCGCTAACAAAAAAACTCTCGGGACATAGCGAGCGGGAGCAACTCTCCGAAGGCGCACGGCCTTCATCCTTGAGAAGGCAGTCGAAAAACAGCAAAGGCTTGCGGCGAAAGCTATCTGCGCAAGAAGGTGAAATGGCGCAGCGGAAGATCAACCTCGGCGATTATGAGGAAGATCTTGCAGCGCGAGCAATCAATTAGTGAACACTCAAGGAAGCAAGGGCGCTGCCGCGGCTGCGAGGCCGCCAAGAAGGAGTTAGAGGCGAGGTGGCGCGGCTGGAGGCCACCCTCGGAAGAAGCGGCGAGGTCACCGCGCTGAAGCCTGGCGTGAGAAGGCGCCTACACTCTTGGCGAGTTGCGGGGCCGTCTCGCTGAGAAGATTAAAAGCTCGGCGCTAAGGACTCCAAGGCAGATCTTGAGCTGAAGCTGTCTACCTTGTGGAGGCAGCTGGATGGCGCCAAGGAGGCGGGAAGTGGGTTTCTTTGGAAGATCAAGGCCAGCGAGGAGTTCTTGGCGAGCGCCGACGCCCTAACACCTTCAAAGATAATGTGATGCCTTTGGGCGGAGGCCTTGTGGATCTGCCGCCGCCATTGACAAGGAGGCGATGGAGATGGGGATGGTGGATCTCGGGTACTCCACCGGCGAGCATCTCGGCCCAGCGCCAAGCTCAGCCTGTTCTTCAAGGCGTGTTGGCGGCTCTCCAGTGACTCGGAAGGAGATCCCAAAGCAGTGGGCGACGAGTCGCGCCAAATCTGTCGAGGGCTCTTGAAGGTGTTGATGAAGGTGGCCTTCCGCAATCCAGTAAGCTTCAGCGTCCTCAAGTCCCTGCCGCCAACTCTTGGCGTTGAAGCGCTCAAGGCCCTTATCGCACCCATTGTGGACGGGGTGAGTGGAGTCAAGAGGGTTGATGGCGACCCGCGTGGACTAGGCCGCCCGAAGTTATCTTTCCTTTGTCGCTGCGAGACCATGTTCGGAGAACAATTTATTAGATCTGCGACAAGTTATTTTTGTAATATACTCTATCTTAGCAACGCGATTGCAATGTTATTTCCTTTACTCAATTTCTTCCTTTGTATGTTTGTGCCCTCGCTTTTAGGGAACTTGTCGGTCGGGCACCTTTGCCTGCCGGCGCTAAGTGCGGAGACGTCGGCAACTTCTTTGGCGATGCGCCTCGACAACAACCTTATCGCAACTGGTTGCAGCTCACTTAAGTTGTTGGCGGACTCGAAACAAAGTAAGAGCGCAAACCAGCCCGAGTTGGTTCCTTCGCGCTGAGGTTTTCCATACAAAGTACTATCGTTCGAGGAACATAACTTAAAAATTTAAAAACTGATTGCTCAAACTTTGGCAACTTAGCTTTTACGTCGTTAAGCTTCGGCAAGGCGATATTTCCTCGGCGACACTTGGCGGCCCACCATTATCTTCTCCTTCCCCGGCTAACTTGTGGGCGAAGGAACCTTCCGATGCGCCATCTTCGGTCTCTAAGCGGACATCGCCAGAGCCTAGTGACTTCGTTTCACCCGATAAGGGCCTTCCCACTTTAGGCGTCAACTTGTTGGAATTCTTGGCGGATTGGACGCCGGCGAAGAACAAAATCGCCTTCCTCGATGCTTCGGCTCTAACTGCGGCTATGGTAGCGGCGCAAAGCTTCTGATAACGAGCAGCTCGTCACAGCTCGAAGGCGATCCTCCTCAAGGAGCAGTAGCGTCATCTTGTCGCAGCTGCTCTTGCTCAACTCATCATAGCGAGCACTCGAGGTGACCCGATATCACGAGTTCCGTGGGGAGAACTGCCTCTGCTCCATAGACTAGGCGAAGGTGTGCGGCGGTGGCTCGATTTGGTGTCGTTCGATTGACCAAAGAACCACCGGCAGCTCCTCAATCCAGTTTCTTCCGCACTTGCGCACAGCCGAAAGTTACGGTCTTGAGTCCTCGCAGCACTTCAGCGTTTGCCCTCTCCTTGACCGTTGCTTCTTGGATGAGCAACGAAGCAAAGCAGACCTTAGGCGCCAAGATCTTGGGCGTGTGCATGAAGGTGCGACTTCGTGAATTGTGTGCCGTTGTCGGTGATGATCTGTTAGGAATCCCAAAGCGGCAAACAATTGACTGAAGAACTTGATGCTGATTGTGCTGTCACCTTCCTCACTGCTTCCACTTCCGGCCACTTTGTGAACTTGTCGATTCTGACGTACAAGTACTCAAAGCCCCGACAACTTCGGGAAGGGGCGAGGATGTCGAGCCCCCGGACCGAAAATGGCGGGATAAAGGGATCGTCACGGAGAGTTTGAGCTGGCTGGTGTATCTGCTTGGAATGGGCCAGCACGCTTCACACTTGGTTACTTGTGCGGTTGCATCTGGAGGGCTGTCGGCGGAAGAAACCTTGCGGAAAGCTTTGCTTAAGCAAGTGCTCTTCGCCAATGTGGTGACCACATATGCCTCCATGTATCTCTGCCAGCAACCCATCCATCTTCCCGACAAATACACTTCAATTTCACACCGTTGAGTCTTCTTACATATAGTGTCTTGTCGACAAACTGGTACATACTTGACTGCCGGGCTACTCTCTCGCTTCTTCTTGCTCTTAGGGAAGTTCTCTGTCTGAAGGAAATGGACAATCTGCTGCGCCCATCTTTGGAGCTTGTGGCTCGACAACAAGGACTAAAGGCACATCTGCCAGCTCTTGGAACATCGGCTTCTCGGCAAGAACCTGCGGCTCAGCCGAGCTTGATGATCCCGGCAAGCTTGCGGAGCAAAACTTGTCGGGGCGTCGCTTCATGGAACAAACCCTAGGGCTTGTCGGAGGAGACTGCTCCTCGGCGATATCGTGTTGATTTTGGGGACCTTCTTGGCGGCGGCTTGGGGAGCTCTGCGGAAAGTAGTCACGAAACCAACTTCCTCTTCTTGTTCTGTCCGAGTTGATGGTGTTACAGTTGGTTGAGTCAGCTTGAGCACAAAATTCCTGGTTCCACAGGTAACTTGAGTCGGCGCACTTTGACGAACCGTCGGCAATATCATTTTGAGATCTTGGAACATGTTCCATTTGCAGGCCTTCAAAGTGTTCTTCTAGCTTTCTCACTTCATCGACGTAGGCTTCCATCAACGGACTCTGATAATCTTTGTTCACTTGGCGGACGACAAGCTGCGAGTCATCCCTGACAATGAGCTTCCTAATCCCAAGGTCCACTGCAATCCTGAGACCAGCAAGCAAACCTTCATATTCTACAGTATTATTTGTTGCTTGCTCCTTGGGAAAGTGCATCTGGACTATGTACTTGAGGTGCTCACCGGTGGAGTGCGATAAGCGACGCCCGGCACCGGCGCCTTTGCAGCGAAGGCACCATCAAAGTACATCAGCCACTCTTTACTTGCTTCCTTGGCGGGATGCTCGTCTGGAATTTCTTCATCTTGCGTTGGCGTCCATTCGCTATGAATTCTGCCAATGCTCGCTTTGGATAGTTGAAGTGCTTTCAAACTTGAGGCCAAAGCTTGGCAGTTCTAGTGCCCACTCGACAATCCTGCTGTTGTACGGATTTTGCAATATCCTCTTCAGCGGAAAACAGTGACATTGTTATTTCATGTGCTTGGAAGTAATGGCGCAGCTTTCTTGAGGCCATGAGGAGGCAAAGCAATTTCTGCACACAGTACCTTGACCTAGCCCTGCGAAGAAGGAACCGACAAAATAGACTGGGCGCTGCACCATCCTTTTCTGCATCTTCTACGCAATCCTGCGCGGATCCGTCCTTGCGGGACGAGCTTGCGGTGAAGCCCCACGCTTGTCGATGGATGTATCGCCATGGTTGCGGCTCGACATCGCCTCCCTTTCCGCTACTAACGCAGCACTAACCACTTGATTGGTTGCCGCTATGTACAGCAGCAACTTCTCTTGTGGCTTAGGTGCGACAAAGTATTGAGTGGAGGACAGTACCTCTTCAAGTCTCTGCAGCGCAGCCTCCGCTTCGGGATCCATTTCATTGGACCTGCCTTTTTCAAAATTTTGAAAAATGGCGAGGCCTTCAACGAGACCTAGAGATAAACCTCTTTGAGAGCAGCCACGCAAGCCGGCAAGTCTTGAACATCCTTGGCGCTTTGGTGCTTCAATCTGCTCAATAGCCTTAATCTTGTCGGGATTGGCTTCAATTCCCGCGAGACACGAAGAACCGAAGCTTGCGGAAGGAACTCCAAACCGCACTTCTCGGGGTTGAGCTTGAGGTTGATCTTGCGCAGATTTGCAAAGGTCTCATCTAAATCTTGAACCAGAGTTGCTTTGTCCTTTCTCTTGACCACTATGTCATCCATGTAGGCTTCTACATTTCTATGCATTTGGGGCTCAAAAGCGTCGTGGACCACTCTTGCAAACGTTGAACCAGCATTCTTCAAACCAAAAGGCATCCGTATGAAAAAGTATGTGCCACATGGTGTAATGAATGCGGTTTTCTCTTCATCTTCTTCTGCCATGAATATCTGATGATATCCTGAATATGCATCAAGAAATGAAAGCAAATCACATCCAGCCGTGGAGTCAACAATCTGGTCGATGCGTGGGGGAAATGGGTGTTTGGGACAAGCTTTATTAACATCTGTGAAGTCAATACAAAGTCTCCATTTCCCATTTGCCTTGCGTACAACTACCGGATTGGCCAACCACGTGGGATGGAGCACTCCTCACAGACAAGGCCTGCTGCTTCCAACTTCTTGATCTCTTACGCAATGAACTCTTGGCGCTCCACCGCCTTCACGACTTTTTCGCTTGACGGGCACGCATGAGGACAGACAGCTAGGTGGTGCTCAATTACTTTCACAGGAACACGGGGATGTCGGATGGTTGCCATGCAAACACATTGACATTCGCCCGCAGAAAGCAACGAGCTCGCCTTCCTATTTAGGGTCGAGTGTAGCGATGGTGAAGGTACCACCGGTCTGCCGTCCTCCTTGGCGGGCACCTTCTTGGTCTTGGCGGAGCTGCCATCATCTTCTTGCACTTGCGGTGGAGCTCGATGGTGCGTCCTCGGCGGGCGCAGCACTCCGAAGAGGTGCGCTTGCGGAGTGGGCATCGAGCTCTTGTCGAACTTGGTCTTCTTCTTCCCCGGGAGCTTCAGCGACAAGTGACTTGCTTTCATTGCAGCTCTTTGCTTCCGTAAATCTTGTCGGCGCAGATAAGAGCATCTTTCTTGTCGCCATGGGCGAAAATGACACTTATCGGGCGGGCATCTTGAGCAAATTGTATGCGTAATGAGAGGCTGCCATGAACTTGGCAAGTCTTTGGGCGGCCAAGTATCCCATTGTAGGGCAATGGGAAATCAGCGACGTCGAATGTGACCCTCTCAGTCCTGAAGTTGAGCTCGCTCCCAAATGTTACCCGACAACGTGATCTTCCCTTTCGGCTTGCTCCTTCCTGGGTTAATTCCTTGAAAAGTGCCAGTCTCTTCGAGCTCGCTGTCAGGGATTTGAAGCTTCCGGAGCACTGCGGAGGAGATCAGGTTTAAGCCGGCCCCGCCGTCAACTAGCATCTTGGTGACCTTGAGGTTGCGGATAGTTGGTGAGACCAACATCGGCAAGCACCCGACCCGCAGATTCTGCGATCGGGGTGGTCCTCAATATCAAAGATGATAGGCGTCTTTGGACCACTTCGAGGTCTCTCGTGACTCTCGGATGGTTCTGCTGCATTAACCTCCGCATCCATTGCTTGAGTTGGCGGTGTGAGGTATCTGAGAAGCACCACCGTCAACGCAGAGAACCTCTGTTGCCTTACGAAACTCCTGCTCATCAGCTTCATCGTCTTCCATATCTTCATCATCATCTTCGTCTTCATCCTTGTCGCGCCGCTGGAGTCTGTCTCCTTGCCGCTGCTTGGCCTTGCCGGCGTCCTCCCCGGCCGGGTCTCTTCTTGCTAGCTGCCCTGCACCTTCTGGGCCTTCTCCTTGTCTACGCCGCTCGTACTCGGCCTTCTGCAGTTCAACAAGCTGCTCGACTTTCTTCCAGCTCTGGAGGTCATGGCCCTTGGTGTGGTGAATCTTCTGATCTTGTTTGTTGGAGCTGTCACCGCTTTGTCGGGCCGCCACAGCTTGGCGGTCGGTGTCGGCAACCTCCTTGCGAGCCACCAACCTTGGCCTTCTTGTCGCCACCTCCGTTCTTTGGACTGCTTTCGACAACTAGTACCTCTTTGTTCTTCTTCTTTACGTTGTTCCGCCGACGACTCTTCTTTGCAGGGCGGTCTCCTCCTTGTCAGACCCTGCTACGCATTCTCTCTTGGGAGTCTTCTTCCTTCTTGACATGTGCACACTTGTCGGCCGGGGCATATAGCTCAGCGGCGTCCTTGACTTTGCACATCGCCATCTCCTCCCTCATCCTGCGGTTCCGCGTTCGGTGAAACGCTGCTGATCACCTTGCGGGGTGGACATACGGGATGTTGTAGTGCACCGGCTGAATCTCTGGATGAACTTGCGAGGACTCTCCTTCCTTACAGGCGGCAGGTGAAGGTCACTCTCTTAGCCATGAGGTTTGTGGCCTTTGTGAAACGCAGACAAGCCGATGGCACAGATCTGCCCAAGAAGATATGGAACTGTCCGCAAGTGCATGAGCCAAGATCGACATTTGGCTTGAGTACCCGGAAGTAGTTGGCGAGGATCTTGTCGTCTCGTCCCCGCAGCCTGCACGCAATGGTGTAGATCTTGAGGAACTCCGATGGGTGTGTCCTGCCATCATACTTCTCACGCACATCGGCTTGAAGTTTTTCTTGTCGGGCCCTTTGGACTTGCCGCAGCTCACGAGTGAGCAGGGGCAACCTACGCATCTGACAAGTCGCTGGTTCCCGGGCGCTTGCATGTCGACAATGGGCCCAGCCGCGCTGGTCGGATTGACGCGCTTCTCTTGTGCTCGTCGCGAGTTCGGCGTCTTCTTGTTGCCGTTCTTGAAGAACTTGGCGCTGATCCGCAGCGAGCTCGTGTGGATCCGATGGCGCGGTGGAGTCGCTGTCGAGGTGGATCCGAGGAGCTGGTGATCTTAGCCTTGAGATGGGGAGTGCATGGTGGTTGCACCCCATAGGTTTCGTCGCCACCGGCTCGTGCCTTGTCGTCTCGCCGCGGCAAGGATGCGATTGGTTGCCGCGAGTGTCGCCGTTAGCAAAGCCGATGAGGCTCGAATGGTGGCCCTCCACTCGTCGACCTTGTCGGCCGTTGGAGGTAATCCAGAAGTAGCCGAGCCAGCGCCAAAGCTTCCGCTTAGTGGTGGGCGGCAATGGCGAAGCGGTGCGAGGCGGGATGTGCTCGGACTTCTAAATATATTAGAAGGAGCAGCATCCCGTCGAGCGACCGTACCCTTCGCACCAGGCTTTGTTGGCGCGCGAGCTGCTCTTGTGCGTCTCTGGATCCACCGGCTCGATCTTGGCCCAGCGAGCGTATGGCGCTGCGAGCACCATGGCGTTGTCGGTCTCGCGCCTCCAGAGATGGGCCCAGTGCGTGCCGGGCCGAGTCTCGCCGCCTTGTCCTTGTACTTGGCAGTGTCGTGGGCTCCCTCGGCGCGCCCGGTTCCTCCGCCAGCGTCTTCCCACCACTCGTCAGCTCCGGTGGTGGTGGGTTTGGCGTGAACGGATCTGCTGCCAAGCCTTCTTCTTGGAGGCATGTTGGTGAAGTGATGAAGAAGTTGCTCGTGTGACCGCTGGATCAGGTTCACACAGCCTCGCGCTTCTACTGGCGCGCCAAAGATGTCGGGGAAGCTGATCGTGACCCACGAACACCTATGGGACCTGGCGGACCGAGTCCCTTGTGGTTGGAGGGGCGGAGATTGCGAAGAGTAGATCGGCGATGCACACGAGCAGTTTACCCAGCCGGAGCTCTCCGGAGATAATACTCCTCTGCTGCTGGTTGATTATATTGTGTTCTTGCTAGGGAGCAATGGGAGCTACAAAACCTAGCTTGAGTGAGTGTGGTCTCGAATGATTGAATGAACCGAACCAGCGAACCCTTTCTCGTTGCACTTGGGCCTCCTTTTATAGGCTCAAGGGTCACCACAGTGGCAGCGTAGATGAGGGTACAAATGGAAAAAGCGATGGTTGGTACACCGACTTGTGCGATTATGCGATGCATTATACCTAACTCGACTGACAAGGGACAAGATCAATTAATGCTCGTCCTGTCGCCTAAACATGAAACAGGGACCGTCAAGTGCACCACCGTTTGCCACGATGGTAAGCTTGTCGGTGCGCTATCGCTGCTCTCCCGGCTGCTGCAGACCTCTTGACACGCTGCGCTGGAATGGCCCCATGACGACACGTTGGTGGATGAGCTGGAGCGGAGATGAAGAGAAGTTGCTGCCGTGGCAAGCACCTTGCAGCGGCTGAATCCTGTCGCTTTCGGTAGCTTGTAAACACCAAGCCTTCCCGACAAGCTCCTCTTGCCGGGTCTTGTTCCTTCGTGCCTTGAGTGGCCTTCCAGCAAGCTCCTCTTGCCGGGGTCTTGAACACTTTGTTCTTGAATGGCTCCAAAGGAGCCGCTGAGGATCTTGGCGGTCACTAGGCAAGCCTTGCCGCGGGGTGCTGCAACTGCCCGTGTACGAGTTCGGGATACTAGGGTACCCCTACTCTAGTACACCGACACCTGCTGTAAAATGTTATGATGCTTACAGAAAGGAGATTTTCGATCTATATGCGATGCTGGTGCACACCATTCAAGATATGCCGGCATTAGGCAACACATCGGGGCAGAAAACAAAGGGAGATGTAGGGTGTGTCACATGCATGGATAGGACAGCTAGTAGATTTCTTCCCAACTCGCGCAAAACCGTGTATTTGCGTCATTGTAGGTTCTTACGGAAAGATCACCCATACCGAAAGATGAAAGCTGAATTTGATGGTACGGCAGAGGTAGGTGTGGGACCAAGACCCTATGATGGGGAGGTGGTCCACAACATGGCTAAACAAATTAATGTTGTGCTTGGCAAGAAGCATGCTTTGACGGTGAAACAAACACCCAAGGGTCAATTGTTTAAGAAGAAATCGGTGTTCTGGAAATTACCTTACTAGTTGATTCTACGTGTACATCACTGCATCGATGTCATGCACATAGAGAAGAACGTATGTGAAAGCATTCTTGGTACTCTGCTCAAGATTAAAGGTAAAAGATAGGATGGTGACGGTTCCCCGCTCGGTATACTTGCTGATCAATCAAAATGCAAGAGTGAAGCAGAAGTTGATGACAAATTCATCTAAGCCCGGCAGAGTTACAATTTCAGTACAAAAGAAGCAACACAATTCTTCACCTATTTGTTGTCAGTTAAGACACCCTCTTCCTACTGCGCAAACATCAGAAGTCGTGGATGTGAGCTCAGGTAAAATGAAGTTGGGACACATGAAGTCACATGATTGCCACGTAATGTTGACACAAATCCTCCCGGTGGCCATCAAGAATCTGATGGACAAAGATATAAGAAACACACTCATTGAGCTTTGTGATTTCTTCAACCAACTATGGCAGAAAGTTATAGATCCTGCCAGAATATTGTCCAACCTAGAGATGTTTTTCTGTAACGCCCTCGATGCGGCTATATCTCCCACGTGTCGAAGCACGACTTAGAGGCATAACCGCATTGAAAGCAATGTCGCAAGTGAGGTAATCTTCACACAACCCATGTAATAAATAGGGAAAGAGATACATAGTTGGCTTACGATTAGCCACTTCACACAGTACATAAATAAACATCCATCATTGAGTATACTCAAGGTCCGACTACGGAACCAAAATAAAAGAAGATACCCCAAATGCTACACAGATCCCGATCGTCCCAACTGAGCACCACTCACGATCATCGGAAAAGACACATAGTAACGACCACGTTCCTCGTCGAACTCCCACTTGAGCTCGGTTGCGTCACCTGACTTGGCATCGTCGGCACTGCAACTGTTTTGGTAGAATCTGTGAGTCACGGAGACTCAGCAATCTCACACCATGAGATCAAGACTATTCAAGCTTATAGGAAGGACAGAGTTGTAAAGGTGGAGCTGCTGCAAGCTTACTAGCATATATGGTGGCTAAATCGCAAAAGAGCGAGAAGAGGAGCGAAAGCACGGTCGTGAAACTAGTAGCGATCAAGAAGTGATCTGAACTACATCGTCGGACATAACTCCAACACCGTGTTCACTTCCGGACTCCGCCGAGAAGAGACCATCATGGTTACACAGCGGTTGATGTGTATTTTATTTGAGGTCAACTTGGGTTTTCTACAACCGGACATTAACAAATTCCCATCTGCCTCATAACCGCATGGCACGGCTTTGAAAGATATTACCTGCGGGGTGTCCCAACAGCCCATTATAAGCTCTCACGGTCAGCGAAGGATATTCCTTCTATCGGAAGACCGATCAATCTCGGAATCCCGGACTACAAGACATTTCGACAGCAATAAAACAAGACCAGCAAAGCCACCCGAATGTGCCGACAAATCCCGATAGGAGCTGCACATATCTCGTTCTCGGGGCACACCGGATGAGCAGACGTCGGGTTGGCATAGACCTGATTGCCCAAGGGGCGCGGACATCGCTCAAGTTGGACCAGCACTCGAAGGAGAACGGCCCGGGGTTAAAATAAAGATGACCCTCGGGCTCGCGAAAACCAGGGAAAAAGGCTTAGGTGGCAAATGGTAAAACCAAAGTTGGGCCTTCTTTGGACGAGTCTTATTCAAAGCGAACTGTCAAGGGGTCCCATAAATCACCCAACCGTGTAAGGAGCGAAATCAAGGAACATAACACTGGTATGACGGAAACTAGGGTGGCAAGAGTGGAACAAAACACCAGGCATAAGGCCGAGCCTTCCACACTTTACCAAGTATATAGATGCATTAATTATAGCAGATATATATTGCGATATCCCCAACAAGTAAACATGTTCCAAACAAGGAACAACATCTCCATGTTCCAACAAGGAACAACCTTCAGCTTCACCTGCAACTAGCAACACTATAAGAGGGGCTGAGCAAAGCGGTAACATAGCCAATCAACGGTTGCTAGGAAAAGGATGGTTAGGGGCTGACATGGCAATATGGGAGGCATGATATAGCAAGTGGTAGGCATCTTAGCATAGGCATAGCAAAAGAGCGAGCAACTAGCATAGCAAAGATAGAAGTGATTTCGAGGGTATGGTCATCTTGCCTGCAATGTTCTCAGAGTTGTCGAAAGCTTGATCCTCGTAAGCGTTCTCAACAAGTTCCTCGTTCACGTACTCGTCTCCCGTCTCTACCCAAAACAAGAACACAAACAAAGGAACCACAATAAATCACGGTGCAATGCACAAGCAACATGATGCAAAACATGACATGATATGCGAGATGTGATATGCAATGCGTATGCGCGCTTCGGAAGGAAAATGATGAACCAGACATCAAATTGGCAAACAAAGTATGCCACTGGAAAGATGAGATGATTTCGGTTGAAATCGATATAAAGATCACCGGAATCGGATGCACGGTTTGCAAATGACAAGCAAAACAAGAATGGCACAAATCTGCTATTAACTGCATGATGCCACTTAGCAAGCAACAAGAAATTAAGCTACTGCACCCAAACGTACCAACAAAGCACATGGCAGTGATCTACACAAGATGCTTAACAAAAGATGAGCACTGAGCTACGGCTAGTTCACATCATAACAGGTTCAAACAAGCATGGCAAAAGTGCACAAAATATCAGGCTGGACATGGCAAAAACAACATCAGGTTGCAATGTTCAGAGCAAGAAAACTACATGCTACAGGAACTTATAATAGCAAAACAAGGCATGGTATGAATCTACTCAAAGCATAGAACAAAAGTCCCTTACTGACCATAAGCCAAAAAGGATCAGAAAATATAGTAACACCCATGTCAATATTGAAAGTTTCGTTAACAGATTCAGCAACATGGCATGTCAAAAACTGATAACAAGTAGGCATGTTTACAAGCTCACTGCACTCACTACAGAGCCTTATATGATAAAATAAGCATACATACATCAAGAAGACATGGCATAGAAGACATACATGGCAAGAACAACATCATAGCATATACGGATCAACCACAACAACCTAGGCAAAATTGAATAACATGTACACAGTATGCCAGGAAACATTTGATAGCAAAAGTAGAGCTCGATTGACTCAAGCTATGGCACTCCATAATTGCAAAAAAAGGCATAGATGGATAGAGCAAGACATGTTTGACAAAACATCCTTACTGAAGTATCTCAAAATATACATGGATCTCTCGGTAGCATCAAGTTAACATGGCATCAAAATATCAGCTAAACATGGCTGATAACAGCAACATCAGGACACCTACTTTGCATGCTTGTGCTAGTCACCACATAGATCACAAAAATACATGGCATACACCCCTGGAAAGATGGCATGGCATATTACAAAACACATGTAGGACTCAAGACCATAGGGTGCACACATCAATCATAGCAAAAATAACAAAAGTGCAAGTTCTGTTAAGAAACAGAAACTAACATCATGTAGCCCTCTTCCAACAGCATTTCGGGCATCAAGATGAGCTCAAATGAAAATGATGCAATGAGATGAAATGATCTACTCTTCGAGACGAACACTTTGATATATTATACGTGCAAAATGGAGCTACAGATGCAAAGTTACGCTACGTTGAAAATGACACAAAATATTAACAGGATGCAAAATACTTAGAAGAAAAAAGAGGGGAAGAAAGTCAGCGAGCGCTGGGTCGGATCGATCGAGGCCCGATCCGGCAGCGACGTCGGCGGCTCGGAGGAGCTTCGCAGGAGGAGGAAGGAGGCCGGGGGGCGGAGTCCGGTGGAGGGAGGCCCGTGGCCGGCGGAGCGCGGCGCGGCAGTGGGCAGCCTTGGGCGGCAGCAGCGTCGGAGGAAGCAGGCGGCCCGATGGCGTATGGCGGTGCAGCGGCAGCGTCTTGTGAGGGGCATGGCGACCAGGGCAGGGCGGGCGGCCGTGGAGCCCGAGGACGCAGCTGGCCAGCCAGGCGGCCAGCGGGCCACGTGTCGCGCCTGATTAGTGCGGTGCCAGCGGTTTCGTCCGTGGCGGCGACGTGTCCGTCTGGTGAGGAGGAGTTTTAGGGTTTGGGAAGAAGACCCGTATTTGGGAATGGGAGGTGTTTAAATAGGCATAGAGGAGCTAGGAGAGTCCAAATGAGGTGTAGTTTTACCCACGATCGTGATCGAGCAGACGGAGAGCATGGAAGTGACTTAGATGGGTTATTGGACTATTTTGGAGGGTGTTGGGCTGCAACAAAAGAGGCATTTGCGAGAGTGCGGTTAACCGTTGGAGTACCAAAGCGAGCTCAAATGACCGAAACTTGACCGGTGGTCTGGGTGGTATACCAAGGCCACTTGACAAACCTCGGTCCATTCCGAGAAGGTTTAGTACCGCTCACGGAAAAAGCGTAAAAGGGGCGCCGGGGAGATAGGAGTGTCGGATTGCAAAAGCGGACAACGGGAAAAATGCTCGAGAATCATGAGAGCGAACACGTATGCAAATCGATGCACATGATGACATGATAAAAATGCATGACATGGACAAAATGCAAAAGGCGAAAAACCCAACCACGGAGGAATATCATATCACAATGCGAAAATGGCAAGAGTTGGAGTTACAAATATGGAAAGTTACTTCGGGGTGTTACAACACTCCACCACTACAAGAGGATCTCGTCCGAGATCTAGGACTGAAAGAACTCGGATATTCGGAGCGGAGGTGATCCTCGCGCTCCCGGTGGCTTCACGGTCGGAATGGTGTGACCACTTCACTTTCAGGAATTTGATTGACTTGTTGCGAGTCTTGCGCTCGGTTTCTTCAAGAATAACAGCAGGGGTGCTCATGATAAGAGATCTTCTTGAAGGTCAATTTCTTGAAGTTGATAGTGCGTTCAGAGTCTTGAAGCACTTGCGAAGCTGTGACACGTGAAACACATCGTGCGCGTTTGCAAAGTTGGATGGAAGCTCAAGTTGATAGGCGAGATCGCCTCTTTTGCCAATGATCTTGAAAGGACCCACGTATCTAGGGGCAAGCTTCCCTTTGATACCGAAGCGGCAGAGTGCCTTTCATTGGAGAGCGGAGGTAGACATGGTCTCCGATTTCAAAAGCCACATCACGGTGCTTATCATCATAATAGCTCTTAAAGCGCGATTGCGCGGCTTTGAATTCTCACGAATGACTTTGCACATTTCTTACATACGTGATCAAGTCATTGCCAAGTTGGCGTTCACATGTCTCGAGACCAATTGAGAGAATCGACACTTTACGCCATAGAAAATTTCGAATGGGGCCTTGCCGAACTTGCTTGGAAGCTGTTGTTGTAGGAGAACTTCGGCATATGGAAGACAATCTTCCCACTTCATACGAAAGAAATGACACAAGCCACGAGCATATCTTCAAGGATTTGATTTACTCGCTCAACTTGGCCACTTGTTTGAGGATGGAAAGCTGTCTTTGAAAGCGAATGTTGGTGCCCATGGCCTTACGAAAAGAATCCCAAAACTTGGAGGTAAAGATGCTGCCACGGTCAGAAGAGATCACTTGTGGAATGCCGTGCAAGGAGACAATCTGGAGGTGTATAGCTCGCCAAGCGAGCTGCTGTGATAGATTCTTTGATTGGAAGAAAATGAGCCACATTAGTAAGCTTGTCAATGACAACGAAGATAGCATCATTTCCACGCTTGGACTTAGGAAAACCAGTCACGAAGTCCATTTCAATATGATCAAACTTCCATTCTGGAATAGCAAGTGGTTGGAGGAGACCAGCTGGTCGTTGGTGTTCTGCTTTCACTCTTCTGCAGACATCACACTCATTCACGAATTGAGCAATTTCTCGCTCCAATATGACTGCTTGAGGTCCTGGTACATCTTCGTATTTCCAGGATGAATGGATAGAAGCGAATTGTGAGCCTCGTTCATAATGACTTTTCTCAGATCAACCTTAGGAACCACAATCCGGTCCTCGAAGAAAAGAGTATCTTTGTCATCAATGTGGAAGCACTTGTATTTGGAAATGCCCTTGTCGATGCCACGCTTCACCTTTTTCACCATGGTATCCGAAGTTGAGCCTCACGAATCTGATCTTCCAAAGTAGGAGAGACTATGAGGTTGGCAAGAAAGCCTTGAGGAACAACTTGAAGATTCAGCTTGCGGAAAGCTTCACAAAGATCCGGTGGAAGGGCTTGAGGATTAGGCTGTGCGATAAGCCTTCTGCTCAAAGCATCTGCAATGACATTGGCCTTGCGGAGTATATTCAATACTTGGGTTGTACTCTTGAATCATTTCGACCCATCGAGTCTGCTGAGGTTGAGGTTGGTTGAGTGAAGATATACTTGAGACTCTTGTGATCGGTGAAAATGTCCACTTTCCTTCCCAACAAGAGATGTCTCCACGTTATCAATGCATGGACAAGCTGCCGCCAACTCAAGATCGTGAGTGGGGTAGTTCTTCTCGTTGGGCTTCAATGGCGAGAGGTATAAGCCACAACTCTCTTCTCTTGCATTAACACAGCGAGACCTTGAAGAAGCATCACGAAAAACTTCAAATGGCTTGGATTCATCGGGAGGAGTCAAGGCAGGGAGCTGTGACGAGTTTCTCTTTGAGGGTATTGAAAGCAACGTCACACTCGGGAGACGGACATACTTCACATGCTTACGGAGGAGGTTGGAAAGAGGCTTTGCAATCTTGGAGAAGTTCTCAACGAATCTTGACAATAGCTTGCAAGACCAAGAAAACTCATGGAGCTGCTTGACATTCGAGGAGGTTCCCAATTCACAATTGCGGACACCTTCTCGGGATTAACAGCGATGCCCTTAGCGGAGATGATATGACCAAGATAAAGCACTTCATCAAGCCAAAATTCACATTTGGAGAACTTAGCATAGAATTGATGCTCTCTGAGCTTGTCTAGCACCAATCGCAAATGTTTGGCATGATCCTTCTTATTCTTGGAGAAGACCAAAATATCATCAAGATAGACCAAGGCGAATTCATTGGTGTAGGGGTTGAATATGAAGTTCATCATCCGAGAGAATGTTGGAGGAGCATTGACAAGGCGAAAGACATGACGGTATATTCATAAGAACCAAAGCTTGTTACGAATCTGTGTCTTGGGAATATCTTGTTCACGAATGCGAATCGATGATAACCCATCTGAATGTCAAGCTTGGAGAACACTTTAGCACCTTTGAGTTTCTCGAAAAGCTCATTGATGTTGGGAAGTGGATACTTGTTCTTGATTGTCTTCTTATTCAATGGGCGGTGTCGGCGCAAAAGTCGGTCCGTGCCATCCTTCTTCGGACAAAAGAACACTACAACCCCAAGGAGATGAACTTCGATCTGATCAAACCAGACGCTCTTGTTCATCGAGCTGCTTCTTCAATTCCTTCAGCTCATCGGGTCCAAGCTTGTATGGGCGGCTTGCAAGCGGGTTGATGCGGGCTCAAGATTGATAACGAACTCAACTAGCGATGAGGAGGCATGCCGGAAGCTCTTACGGAAAGACATCTTGGTACTCTAAGCATTTGGAATCGAGAGATAGCATCAATTCGCCCTTCTCATTGAGAGAAAACAATCGAATGGTTTCATCACGGCGGCATAGATGATCACATCATTAGAAGAGTGAGTCAATTGAATTTCACAGCAGCACAATCAAGCTGAGCTTTGTGCTGATAAAGCGATCCATCCGAGAATAAGATCAATATCCGAGTCACCGAGAACAATTGGTTTAGCAAATCTATAATGGCCCATCTTGATAGAAACATCCGGAACCATGGAGCTTGCATGCATGAATTTACCCGGAGAGACAACCTATAATGGTTTAGGCAAATCTTGAAAAACCAACTCATGCTTAGATGCAAAAGGTCTTGAAATGAAAGAATGCGATGCACCAATATCAAATAAGACTTTTGCAGGAATATCATTAACTGGAAGATTACCCATTATCACATCAGAAGATTCCTCTGCTTGAGCTGCATTCATCATATTGACCTTTGCAGACTTGGGATTATGCTTGACCACTGCATTGCTGGAAGATTTCACAGGAGGAGGAGGCGGAAGGCGCCTCTGGTTGAAGCACTTGTTAGCATAGTGACCTTCTGCGACATTTGTTGCAAGTCACCTCGAGGCGGGACGGTGGTAAGGAGCACTTGATCTTGGAGCTTGAGAATTAGACTTGTTACGATAGCTTGGGTTTGGTGGGTGGGAAGATCCACGGCCACCTGAGTTCTTCTGCACGATAAGGCTGGCGGAGCGGAGGAGGAGGAAGGTAGAACTTCTGCTGCTTAGCTGCCACTTGAGAGGAAGAAGAAGACTGAACTGCATCCTGATTCTCTTCTTAGAAGCCTCACATTTGAGCTGGGCAGCTTCTTGCTTGATGCCATGTTGTAGAATTCATCATACTTTTACGGCTCAAAAGCACAAGAGCTAATTGCAGATCTTCTCTGAGACCACCTCTGAATTGATAGATCATACTCTTTTCATCGAGGAGCGTCTTGCTTAGCAAAACGAGTGAGTTTCTGGAACTGGATATTGTATTGATAGACATACATGTTGCCTTGCTTGAGATTGCATAATTCCTCACGCTTGCTCTCAACAACACTTTTCGGAATGTGGTGAGCTCTGAAATCTCGGCGGAACTCATCCTGTAATGACCGACCTCCTCTGGAATCTTTGTATTCTTGGTACCACTCGGCAGCTTGATCCTTGAGTTGAAGCGATGCAAACTTGACAAAGTCCTCGGGTCGACATTGCTACATTCAAAATGCTTGCAGATGTCCACTAACCAATCGTCGGCGTCTGTAGCCTCGACACGAAATTGAAAGACTTGGCTGATTAGCGAGGCCCGACCGAGAGTAGCAAAGTCGGCTAGTTGTTGCCTTGACCTTGATTTCCTTGACTGCCTTGCCCTTGAGTGCGTTCTTGCAAGAGCTGCAAAATCATCGAGCATTGGCATTGGTGGCTGCCATGATAGCTTGCCAGGCCTCCGGAGGCGGAGGTGGAGGTGGAGGTTCGGTGATCCCCATCATTGCGATCCGGATTCGAGAGCGTTGGCGGAGCCATCTGAAGAGGTGACATCCGTTAGTCCTTGATAGACAAAAGATAAGTAGAATCAGCGGATAGAAATTGCAACATATAGTCTTCACAATAAACATTGAACAAGAATGAGCGAATGAATTCAAAGTTAATCATCACCGTCCATTAAGGTGAGAAGCCACTTAGATAAAGATATGGAAACAACATCATCTTAGAAACAAATCAAATATCTGGCGAAAACAAAAGATTGGCTTCTAGAATGAGCGGAACAAACACATGATAGAATTTACGCCCAAAGTGTTAGTGGTGGGGCCCACACGGACCTGACGTATAGCGGACGTCACGAATGACAAACAAGGCGTCCCCAAATCAGCATAGCCAAGGATTCTTTAAGGCGCCTCGCGACCACTTTATAAATCGACCGTGAATGGGCGGACCACTAGAGCGTTGAACCCCAATCTCAAATCATACATCATCGGAAAGATATCCTGTATGCTACTAGAATTCCCACCTATTAACTCCCGAAACTTTCGGTTATGCAATCTGGTGTTGGGGATCGGGGACACAAAATATATCACCCAAACTAACAATACCTAGATCCAATTTGTATCCATCCGTCAACACATAACCAAGAAATCCTCGGAAATCGTGTACCTCGACCTTGAAAAACATCCGTTATACAAGTCATGGCAATACTCCCGAGCTTGCCCGATCTTGGAGTTATCGGGGTTATCTCACCAACAACTGCACAAAAGAGATTTCGATGTCGGTAAATCTCAGGTATTCGAATCTGCAGCGATAAAATTGTGGCGACAACATCTCGGAGCTCAACTCCCGGGACACTGCCACAACCCCTAAATGTCGGAGGCACCAAGAACAATGTTCTCGTCACAAAACCATCGAACGATCCCAAGATACTCGCGTGATCCTAAATTTTTTAGTGAAATTTGAGGAGAGAAGAGTCAAAACTCTCGTCGGGATACCTCACCGAGCGACGAAGGGACTGGGAGTAAAAAGAATCCTACTCTCCGATATATATAATCCTAAGACTCAAAACATTTTCCAATCTAGACTCCACAACGCCAGCAAACAATCAAGTAGGGGGCTCCTAAGTCGGGGAAGGCTCTGATACCAACTTGTAATGCCCTCGATGCGGCTATATCTCCCACATGTCGAAGCACGACTTAGAGGCATAACCGCATTGAAAGCAATGTCGCAAGTGAGGTAATCTTCACACAACCCATGTAATAAATAGGGGAAAGAGATACATAGTTGGCTTACAGTCGCCACTTCACACAGTACATAAATAAACATCCATCATTCAGAGTATACTCAAGGTCCGACTACGGAACCAAAATAAAAGAAGATACCCCAAATGCTACACAGATCCCGATCGTCCCAAGCTGAGCACCACTCTGATCATCTGGAAAAGACACATAATAACGACCACGTTCCTCGTCGAACTCCCACTTGAGCTCGGTTGCGTCACCTGCAGCATCGTCGGCACCTGCAACTGTTTTGGTAGAATCTGTGAGTCACGGAGACTCGGCAATCTCACACCATGCGAGATCAAGACTATTCAAGCTTATAGGAAGGACGAGTTGTAAAGGTGGAGCTGCTGCAAGCGACTAGCATATATGGTGGCTAAATCGCAAAAGAGGCGAAGAGGAGGCGAAAGCGGTCGTGAAACTAGTAGCGATCAAGAAGTGATCTGAACTACTTCGTCGGACATAACTCCAACACCGTGTTCACTTCCGGACTCCGCGAGAAGAGACCATCAGTTACACTGCAGTTGATGTGTATTTTATTTGAGGTCAACCGGGTTTTCTACAACGGACATTAACAAATTCCCATCGCCTCATAACAGCAGCACGGCTTTCAAAAGATATTACCTGCGGGGTGTCCCAACAGCCCATTATAAGCTCTCATGGTCAGCGAAGGATATTCCTTCTACGGGAAGACCGATCAATCTCGGAATCCCGGACTACAAGACATTCGACAGCAATAAAACAAGACCAGCAAAGCCGCCCGAATGTGCCGACAAATCCCGATAGGAGCTGCACATATCTCGTTCTCGAGGCACACGGATGAGCAGGGCGTCGGGTTGGCATAGACCTGATTGCCCAAGGGCGCGGACATCGCTCAAGTTGGACCAGCACTCGAAGGAGAACTGGCCGGGGTTAAAATAAAGATGACCCTCGGGCTCGTGAAAACCCGGGGAAAAAAGGCTTAGGTGGCAAATGGTAAAACCAAAGTTGGGCCTTCTGGGCGAGTCTTATTCAAAGCGAACTGTCAAGGGGTCCCATAAATCACCCAACCGTGTAAGGCAGCGAAATCAAGGAACATACCACTGGTATGGCGGAAACTAGGGTGGCAAGAGTGGAACAAAACACCAGGCATAAGGCGAGCCTTCCACACTTTACCAAGTATATAGATGCATTAATTATAGCAGATATATATTGCGATATCCCAACAAGTAAACATGTTCCAAACAAGGAACAACATCTCCATGTTCAACAAGGAACAACCTTCACTTCACTGCAACTAGCAACACTATAAGAGGGCTGAGCAAAGCGGTAACATAGCCAATCAGCGGTTTGCTAGGAAAAGGATGGTTAGGGGCTGACATGGCAATATGGGAGGCATGATATAGCAAGTGGTAGGCATCGTAGCATAGGCATAGCAAAAGAGCGAGCAACTAGCATAGCAAAGATAGAAGTGATTTCGAGGTATGGTCATCTTGCGCAATGTTCTCGAGTTGTCGAAAGCTTGATCCTCGTGGCGTTCTCAACAAGTCCCTCGTTCACGTACTCGTCTCCCATCTCTACCCAAAACAAGAACACAAACAAAGGAACCACAATAAATCACGGTGCAATGCACAAGCAACATGATGCAAAACATGACATGATATGCGAGATGTGATATGCAATGCGTATGCGCGCTCCGGAAGGAAAATGATGAACCATGCATCAACTTGGCAAACCAAGTATGCCACTGGAAAGATGAGATGATTTCGGTTGAAATCGATATAAAGATCACCGGAATCGGATGCACGGTTTGCAAATGACAAGCAAAACAAGAATGGCACAAATCTGCCATTAACAGCATGATGCCACTTAGCAAGCAACAAGAAATTAAGCTACTGCACCCAAACGTACCAACAAAGCACATGGCAGTGATCTACAAAAGATGCTTAACAAAAGATGAGCACTGAGCTACGGCTAGTTCACATCATAACAGGTTCAAACAAGCATGGCAAAAGTGCACAAAATATCAGGCTAGACATGGCAAAAACAGCATCAGGTTGCAATGTTCAGAGCAATAAAACTACATGCTAAAGGAACTTATAATAGCAAAACAAGGCGTGGTATGAATCTACTCAAAGCATAGAACAAAAGTCCCTTACTGACCATAAGCCAAAAAGGATCAGAAAATATAGTAACACCCATGTCAATATTGAAAGTTTCGTTAACAGATTCAGCAACATGGCATGTCAAAAACTGATAACAAGTAGGCATGTTTACAAGCTCAATGCACTCACTACAGAGCCTTATATGATAAAATAAGCATACATACATCAAGAAGACATGGCATAGAAGACATACATGGCAAGAACAACATCATAGCATATACGGATCAACCACAACAACCTAGGCAAAATTGAAGAACATGTACACAATCTGCCAGGAAACATTTGATAGCAAAAGTAGAGCTCGATTGACTCAAGCTATGGCACTCCATAATTGCAAACAAAGGCATGGATGGATAGAGCAAGACATGTTTGACAAAACATCCTTACTGAAGTATCTCAAAATATACATGGATCTCTCGGTAGCATCAAGTTAACATGGCATCAAAATATCACCTAAACAGGGCTGATAACAGCAACATCAGGACACCTACTTTGCATGCTTGTGCTAGTCACCACATAGATCACAAAAATACATGGCATACACCCCTGGAAATATGGCATGTCATATTACAAAACACATGTAGGACTCAAGACCATAGGGTGCACACATCAATCATAGCAAAAATAACAAAAGTGCAAGTTCTGTTAAGAAACAGAAACTAACATCACATAGCCCTCTTACAACAGCATTTCGGGCATCAATACGAGCTCAAATGAAAATGATGCAATGAGATAAAATGATCTACTCTTTGATACGAACACTTTGATATATTATACGCGCAAAATGGAGCTACAGATGCAAAGTTACGCTACGTTGAAATTGACACAAAATATTAACAGGATGCAAAATACTTAGAAGAAAAAGAGGGGGGAAGAAAGTCAACGGGCGCTGGGTCAGATCCGATCGAGGCCCGATCCGTAGATGACGTCGGCTCGACGGCCAGGCTCGCCGGAGGAGGAAGGAGGCGAAGTCCGGTGGAGGGAGGCGGCCAGCCGGCGGCGCGAAGCAGCGGGCAGCGGCGTCGGAGGAGGCGGGCGGCAGGTGGCAGCAGCGCGCCGGGCGCGGCGCCAGCCGCGCGGCAGCGTGGCAGCGCCGGCGGCGGCGTGGCTGGCGGCGGCGGCGTCTTGTGAGGGGCGGGCGCGGCGACCGGGCAGGCGGGCTTGCCGTGGGCCCGCAGGCGCAGGCAGCGAGGCGAGCGGAGCCACGTGTCGCGCCCTGATTAGTCGCGACCTTGGGCGGTTTCGTCGGCGGCGGCGGACGTCCGTCTGGTATGAGGAGGAGTTTAGGGTTTCGGGGAAGAAGACCGGTTTGGCAGGAGGTGTTTAAATAGGCATAGAGGAGCTAGGAGAGTCCAAATGAGGTGTAGTTTTCGCCCACGATCGTGATCGAGCGACGGAGAGCATGGAAGTGACTTAGATGGGTTATTGGACTATTTTGGAGGGTGTTGGGCTGCAACTTAAAAGAGGCATTTGCGAGAGGCGGTTAACCGTTGGAGTACCAAACGAGCTCCAAATGACCGAAACTTGACCGGTGGTCTCTGGGTGGTATACCAAGGCCACTTGACAAACCTCGGTCCATTCCGAGAAGGTTTAGTACCGCTCACGGAAAAAGCGTAAAGGGGCGCGGGGAGATAGGAGTGTCGGATTGCAAAAGCGGACAGCGGGAAAAATGCTCGGAATCATGAGGCGAACACGTATGCAAATCGATGCACATGATGACATGATAAAAAATGCATGACATGGACAAAATGCAAAAAGGAGAAAAACCCAACCACGGAGGGAATATCATATCACAATGCCGAAAATGGCAAGAGTTGGAGTTACAAATATGGAAAGTTACTTCCGGGGTGTTACATTTTCCCACCGTCATTATTTGATGTCATGGTCCATCTCACTGCGCACCTTGTCGATGAGATAAAGTATTGTGGTCCTGTGTTTCTTCGCAACATGTATCCCTTCGAGCGTTTCATGTGAATACTGAAGTGCTGTTGTCAAAACCTAAACCATCAGAGGCAAGCATCCTACAAGGTTATACCGCGGAGGAGGTGGTTGAGTTTTGCACCGAATACATGAAAAAAAGACCTATAGGTTTGCCCCTCTCTCGACACGAGGGAAGGCTGAAAGGTAAGTTGGTCCTTGCTGGCACGCAAATGGCTGCACCCGGAGAATTGGCAGAGAAAGCCCATTTGACGATACTGCTTAACAACTCAGTTCTCAGTGCTTATGCCGACGAACACTTGGCGGAGATACACCAAAGTTTCTTATTAATGGTGCCTTCATCAGATGTGGAGATGAAGGAGCACACTAAGAACTACACCGAATGGCTGAAGAATCATTTGGCACAAGGATCCATCGATGACATTGCTATGTGGTTGGCACAAAAGCCATCACCTATGGTGTTGACGTACCATGCATATGACATAAACGGATACACGTTCTACACTGAGGAACATGATGAGAAGACCTCATATCAGAACAGCTCTGTTCGAATAGAATGCATGACTGTAGATGAAGTTGATAAAAGGGTATACTATGGAACCATCAAAGAGATTTGGGAGCTTGACTATGTGAAAGTTAAGGTGGCATTATTCAGGTGCACATGGATCCCTCTTGGTCATGTAAAGGTTAATGATTATAGGAAGACCTATGTTAACAGGACAACGATGGCATATCACGCGGACCCGTTCATTCTTGCCAGCGATGCTACCCATATTTTCTTTGTGGAAGACCCCTTGCATAAGAACTGCCATGTAGTGATGCATGGGAAGAGAAGAGTACTAGGTGTCGACGATGTTGCCGATGAGGACGAGTACGATGAATTTGATGAGTTGCCAGCCAAGGGATCACGCACCCGTGTAACAGAGAAGCATAAAATCATCAGAAAACCCAAGTTCATTTAATGATCCCAGATCCCCCATGTACATGGGAATTAAGACATAAGACTAGTCTTTATGCATACCTCGCAAATTAATTCATTCAATTTAGGACTGTCGCATGTACTGAATTTGTGAGTTATGCCCAGTTTTCTGTTGATGTAAGAACCGTTAATATGTTGACCTTGATATGATGTCAGCTCAGGCAATGAATATGAACTATTTTTTGTTGTTATTATTATTATTATTATTATTATTATTATTATTATTATTATTATTATTATTATTATTATATCATAGAGGTAGCACACTCAATTGATCTCACTACAGTATGTGAGAACAAAAATATGCAATCTGGTTTGCGAATAGCACACGGTTCGTTGATGAAAGTCGTGTGCCGACCAAACCCCGCCCATGATCTGAGTCGTGCTTTCTGATTGGCCAGAACCCAAACCCCATGGATCGTACGTTTGCACCGTTGGATGCTCCCAGATCGAACGGCGATCCTCATCCCTTTCGACAGCACATGCAGTTCTGGTTGTAATTTTATTTTTATACACAAAATGCACGTTAAACTCAAAAAAGGTCATAAATATAGCTAACGATACCTGAAATGCGCCAGAAAATCAAACCTATGGTATAATGGTGATTGCGTACCGTGGAAATTTTTATGAGGCCAAACGATGAGGTCACCGGCCACAGGAGTTTGAATTGACACGTCTCCTTTTGGAAACCATGATCCTTCATGTGAGATACTCCGGTTTGGAAGGAGATGTCATCAAAACTTGTGCCGAACTTTACCAATTTTTTTCCACGGGGTCGTGAGAGCATGCCACGGGCACACATCGATTTTGATGATGTCCGGACTCCATCTAAATTTCTTGTAATTAAAATACCAACTAGGCCTATGCCAGTGGTCGCACCTCGCGGCCGAAATGTTTGAAACTTCTCCCCGCTTCTCAAACAAATGGATGAAAACTCACAAAGCGACGCACAAATGATCTGTACACCTTCTTTGCTAGGCTGATAGTAAGGGGATATCATAGCTAGCTAGTATCATGCATGCCAACTAGGCAATTTTGATGAGCTGTCATAGAATTAAATGAAGAAAGAGAGGGTTAAGTATCATATCATGAAAAATGCTATGCTACTATGTGTCATGCATGACAATAAATAAAGTACTACATGATACTACTCTATGATACTATGCACTAGAGCAAGTACAATAGAGTGACATAAGCAGGCTATAAGGAATAGAATAATATATATGTGCTTAGTTGGAGGAAAGAGAAGAGGAGAGAGAAGAGAAGCGGGCTCTTGGTTAGTAGCCAGCTGCAACATGAGACCCAAGACACTTTGTGAGGATGTAAAGTGGGCCAACTATTGATAAACTAGTACATATTTAAAACTTATTATTATACATGCCAGCTAAGAGGTTGGCTATATATGACATGGCAACTTCATATAGCCAACCGTTGGTTGTATTATTAACCATGCTCTTAGTGAGGTAGCTAGTATATCATAGACTAGCTAGTATATCATAGACTAGCTAGTATCGTATATATGCATGATACTAGTATATGATCGATACTACCTCCATAATGCGCGCATAGTATCATAAGTTAGTATCTTAGGTTGCCTTATTAATTGCCATACATGACACAAAGTAGTACAACATTTAATATGATACGGTATCATGATATGATACCACACCCTCTCTTTCCTCATTTAACTGTGTGCCACATCATCCAAAAAGTCTAGTTGGCATGCATGATACCGCTTGATACTCCCATTACGACCAGCCTTAGGGTGGCCATAGTGGGGGTATCATATATAGCTGGTATCATGCACTCAGGAATAGCAAATATGATGATGTGGCAAAGAAGCAGTAACATAGGTAGATACCGTAACATATATAATAAATGCTATACTAGTTTGTGTCATGCATGGCCATAAATACGGTCATCTATAATATATACTACTCTATGATACTATATATTCACTATGAAGGTACGTACGTAGCATCATACACTAGTATCATATGCATGATAGTATAGTATATGATACTCTCCAGTATATATGGCTGGCCATAGTGGTGGTATCATAGCCGACGATATCATGCACTCGAAAATAGCAAGTATGTTGATGTGGCAAAGAATTAAATATAGAGAGGGTTAGAGTAACATATAGGTAGATACCATATCATGTTAAATGCGATGCTAATTTTTGTCATGCATGGCAATAAATATTATCTATGATACTATACTCTATGTATTATACTATGCACTATAATTAAAGTTAGTATATCATACACTAGTATCATATATATATGCATGATACTAGTATATGACACTCTCCACTATGAGTAGCCTAAGTATAGCCTAACTAAAACACCCACATGTAGTTATAGTAGGGTTTTTGACTTCAATTATATGAACTAAAATGCAAGGTAAGTGCAAAGAATGACTTAAACATAGCAGGCGACCTGAAATGGGCCGGAACGATGTAGCAAGTAACTGACGATTTGTAGTCCGAAGTGCCACCTCTCCTTTTGGAAACTATGATCCTTCTTGTGAGATGCTCCGGTATGGAAGGTGCGAGCACCAAAACTTGTGCCAAACTTTCCCAAAAAATTTCCATGCGATCGTGAGAGCACGCCACTGTGACACAATGATTTTCGTTATTTTCCTGACTCTATATGCATTTCCTGAAATTAAAATACCAAGAAGGCGTACGCCTCTGGCCGCACCCTGCGGCTGAACTGTTTGTAGTTTTTTCTTGTTTCTCGCACAATGAATGAAAACTCGCAAAGCGACACACAAATGATCTTGCTAACACACATGTGTAGTTGCGACTATATATATACATACAAACGAGATCTTTTTTTTTGCATATTCAAAGTTTGAGATTGCTAGCGAGGCCTGCCGCCTGGTAAAATGTACCAGAAAATTGAACCATAGGGTACAATCGTAATTTCTTACCGTGGAAAAAAATTGGAGGCGAAACGATGAACTCATGTTTTCATTCAAACAAAAATATAGTGTTAGGTAATGTAAATGTTTTCAAATAGCACACGGTTCACTCACGAAAGCCGTGTGTCCACTAAACCATTGCTGATGCCCCCCCTCTGCCACGCGTGCGATCTGAGTCGTGCGTTTTGATAGGCCAGAACCCAAACCTCAAGGATCGTACGTCTGCACCATTGGATTCTCCTTGATCGAATGATGATCCTCATCCCTTTCGACCGCACATGCAGTGCCGGTTGTGATTTTATTTATATCCACAAATTGCATGTTAAATTCAAAAAATGCCTTAAATATAGCAAACGATTCCTAAAATGCGTTAGAAAATCAAACCCATGGTATAATGGTGAATGTGTACCGTGGAAATTTCTATGAGGCCAGACGATGAAGTCACCGACCACTGGAGTTTGAATTGACACGTCTCCTTTTGGAAACCATGGTCCTTCATGTGAGAATCTCCGGTTTGGAAGGAGCGATCATCAAAACCTGAGCACGCCACGGGCACACACAGGTTTTGATGAAGTCTGGACTCCATCTGAATTCCCAGTAATTAATATACCAACTAGGCCTACGCCGGTGGCCGCACCTCGCGGCTGAAATGTTTGAAACTTCTCCCCGTTTCTCACACAATGGATGAAAACTCGCAAAGCGACACACAAATGATTTGTACACCTTCTTTGCTAACTAACACCCCAGATGTAGTTGTAGAACGGTTTTGAATTTCATTATATGCACTAAATGCAAGGTAAGTGCAAAAAAGTGACTTGAATATAGCAACGAGACCTGAAATGGGCTAGAAAGTCAAACCTAGGGTATATACGTGATTGTTTACCGTGAAAATAATTCAAAGCGGAACGATGTAGTCACTGACGATTGGAGTCCAAAGTGCCGCGTCTCCTTTTGGAAACTATGATCCTTCTTGTGAGATGCTCCGATTTGGAAGGTGTGAGCATCAAAACTCGTGCCATCTTTACTAAAAAAATTCCATGTGATCCTGAGAACACGGCACGGTGACTGTCGGATTTCGGGTTTCGGCAGACCCTTGAGGTTCGAACACTAGGGTGCGCGCGGAGATCTTTCCCCTACCAGCTCTCTCGTCGATGGTTAGCAAGGGATCTAAACTAGGAGGAAGAACACACAAGGGACACGAGGTTTATACTAGTTCGGGCCACCATTGTGGTGTAGTACCCTACTCTAGTTTGTGGTGTGGTGGATTGCCTCAGGGGCTGATGATGAATAGTACAAAGGAAGAACAGCCTCACGAGGAGATGTTCTTGAGCTGGTGCGATGGACTGCTTGGGTGAGTCCAGTCGCTTCTCTCTCTCTCTGGCAGGTTCAACCCCTTTCTCTCTCTGTTCGACCTCCTTGGTTCTCCATGTTCTGATTGGTCTTCCTCTTCATTTGGTGGCTAGTCCTATTTATAGAGGGAGGCCCTGGGCCTCTTCCCAAATAATGAGCGGGAAGGGCGCCAACAATTAGCCATTTGAAGGGAACATCTAGTACACTTATCGACTAAAGTTGGTCTTGGCTGCCAAAGGCTGTGGCCAGTGGCCGTCCTGGGCTCCACGATGACCTCCTTCCTACCGCTCTGCTGGTCTTGGTCTTGTTGCACAAGGCGGTAACCTTTGCTGATGCCTTGGCATGTGCTTGCCTCCTTTGCACCAAAGGGGAAATGAGGACCTTCTTGCGCGGGCAGGCGCCCGCTGGCGCTGCTGGTCTCGATCATCATGGCTGCGTCACGGGGCACCCTCGTGAGGTACCCTGCCTTGATCTCTCCGCCTCCTCGTGAGCCTGCAGCGAGGCTGCTCTGAGGAAGGTTCTGTCGTCCGCCCGTGAGGCTTGGCCCCTCGAGGGTCTTGAGCTTGAGTGATGAAGCTGGGCCGCGCTGGGCCCCCACTTGAGCCACGCCGCAGGCCGCAGGCAGGCAAGTCTCGAGACCCCCGTTCCCAGAATGCCGACAGTAGCCCCTGGGCCCTAGGCGCACCCGGGCTTGGCTTAGCAGAGAAGCGAATGGGTAAGTGCGAAGCACCGCGGGCCCCAACAGCCTGCCGCCTTGGGTGCCATGTGGTGATTGATTGGTCATGGGCGTCTTCGCTTCCCCCCGACGCCTCGGCAACCGTCCTTCTGACGAAAAGGAGGCCCGGGCCAGTCTTGGTGGTCGCTCTTGCTCCAGATCCCCTTTCTCGCCCTTCTCCTCTTTGCTTCCGAAATCCTCCAGATCTGTCTCAATCCTTCCATCTTGCAAGCCATGGCGCCTCGCAAGACCCCGTCTGAGGCCTGGTACCTTCCGGCTCTGGATCCTCTGACTGTGTCAGAGAAGAATCTCGTCCTTGTCTTGTTGGAGGACTGTGGCGCGAAGCAACAAAGGCGACTGTGCTCAAGGCCGACTCGATCAGCTGAAGGCCGAGGAGCACCTTCTACCCATTCTTTGTGGCGCCATCATCGCCGGTCTGGTCCCTCCTTTTTCTGAGTTCTTCTTTGCTGTTCTCCGCCAATATAACTTGCAAGCTCTGCATCTCCACCCCAACTCCGTTCTTCTCCTGGCGATTTTCGCCTACTATTGTGAGGCTCACGTTGGGATAAAGCCCTCGGTGGCTTTGCTGCGCCATTACTTTTACCTCCGGGTCTCTCATGGCTCTATTACTGCATGCGCGAGCTTTGTCGCATACTCCAGTTCCAACTCCATCTCCAAGCCCGGGAAGAGGATCGAAGGCTTCATGAGCAAGTGGGTCATGGTGGACGTCGGGCGCATCCACCCCCGACCGGGGCTGCCGTCGGGGCAGCCCAAGACCGTTGATGCATGGTCACGCATGGAGCTTTTCGACTCTCGTGCGAAGATGGTGCTGAAGAGGATAGACGCGGACCTGAGGCCAGGTAGCCTGGGGGCAGCGAAGCTGACCGGGGCCATGCTCCTGAGGGAGTTCCTCAAACACCGGGTGGCTCCGCTCCGGGAGCATTCGCTCCCGTTGTGGAGGTTTGGGAAGGCAGGTGACGCCCTTCTCCTGAGCTCCGAGGCCCTCTCTGACGAAGATCTGGTCGCGGCTCTCCATTCCTTGGTCGGGGGAGATGTGGTGAAGCGGGGCGCTCCGTCCCCTGTTCCTTGTGACGGCCCGGGAGCAAGTGGTGAGCGCCATGCCTACCTTCAATGGTGAGGGGCTGGTGCCCGTCGGGGCTCCTGAGGATCTGACGATGTTGGCGACGGTGAATGTTTCCTCCAGCAACTCCAGCGGGAGTGAGGAGGAAGAAGAGGAGGTGGAGGAAGAATCGACTTGAGGCGTGGCGAGTCGGGATTCCTTCCCTCGGCGCAGGTCCCGCCCTTCGCTCCATGCAGAGACGATGACAAGGCGGTGCCGAGCGAGGAGGAGGATTCTCCCCTGGTTCGAGGAAGGGCAGGTCGGGCTGGTTCTTCGAGGTCCGTTCGGCAGGCGGTCGAGGCCAGCTCCGGCCTTCCAGCAACGCCTACTACTTCCGGGCCTCCCAAGGCTGACCCTAGCTGCAGGCTTCGGGCTTCAAGTTCGGCGGAGGCTGCTTGAGTCGAGGGCGGCGACCATGAAGTGTTGATCCATGTTTTGCTCTGCTTACCGCCGAGGCTTGGCGTCTGTTCTCTTGACCAAGTCGGCTGCAGCAAAAAGGCGAAGGGGCTTGTGGCCTGCTTGAGGCGGGTTCGCTGAGAGCTCTTGCTCCGTCTGCGAGGGAAAGGAGGCAGCAGCTCGCCTCCTGCCCGGTCATCCTCATGAGCTCAGCAAGGGCACTCTGGCGGTGAGTCAGCCCCGTGGCCCAGCCCGACTTTGGAGGTGCCTGCGCTTGACGTTGTCGCTGAGGTGCCCAAGGCCCAGGGGGCTCCTCCTTCCCAAGCCGTGATCACGCTGCCGTCTTCTACACCTGCTCCACTGGCTCCAGTCCCTTCTGATCCCTCGGCCATCCCGGACCAGGCTGCCCGTGGCCAGGCGGCTGCAAGATCTCGGAATGTTGATCCCGTCTGGTGGCGGGCGCTGGGCTGGCTTCAGCTGGGCCGCTCTGCTGCCTCCGTCCGGCGGCAGAGCCAAAGCCGCATCAGCCTCGATGGGGAGAAACAAGCCGCTGCCAGGGCAGGGCGCTCGCGATGCTGCCCGAGCGGCCAGCGGACGCCCGAGACCCTGCAAAGCGCTGGAGGTCGAGCTGCAAGGCTTCTTGACAGGCTTCGCCAAGGAGGTCCATGGCCGCCAAGAAAGGAGAAGGAGATGGAGGCTCGAGAGGCCACCGTCGAGGACCGGGGCCTTGAGCTTGATGGCTGCCGTGGCCGTTTGAGTCGCTGGAATAGTCGTTGGCGGAGAGGATCGAGCTAGCGGAAGGCAAAGATCTGGCTGAGGATCGGGTGGCCTTCGCCAGTTGGGGAGAAGGCTCGCGCGTTGAAGGCAGCTCTATGAGGTGCTGAAAAGCCGTTGGATGGTGCGAAGGGCGGCCCGCCGAGCTGCTTCCTTTCTTGGTCCGAGCACTTGAAGATGTAGCGGACGGCCTTGGCCCCACGGTGAGGCAGCGCATCTCCATCTTCCATGATCTTGGCCAGCGTCCTCAGCCACGTCTACCTTTGCGACCCAGCGTCGACCTTGGCCCTCTTGGAGCTGTGGCGGCGACCTTGCGCTGCTGCTACTAAGGCCGTGAAAGGCCGAGCCGAGGCCCTCTTGGGGAAGTTCCGCACCTTGACACCTTGCACAGGCGTGGTGCCGCCAGCTCTGCGACCTCGGGAGGTGGGGGCACCACGGAGAGTGATCCTTGGCTTCCGCTCTGTTTAATTCTGCAACATGCACCATGCCTCGTGGGCGTTTAAACTTGTGTTTGGCGTTGTGAAACGACTTATGGCTTATAATATTTGCTTTGAATTCGCATTCTTCCCTCCTACTTGTGTGTGTTCTCGTCGGCGAGGCCCGACCCAGCGCTCTGCCTCAGCCGCCGTTAGCCCGACCGGAGACCGGGGCGGGACCAAGGAGTGAGGGCTACGTGGAAAGTTAGGCTCTGAGTCGCGATGCTTAGGAGTCCCCCTTGTGTGACAGCAAGTGAGGACAGGAGGCATAGGAGTGGATTGGTCATTCTCGTCGGCGGGGCCCGGCCCGCGCATACCTCAACCGTCGTTAGCCTCGGCCAGGAGACCAGGAAGGGACTAAGGGTGAGGGCTACATGACGATTAGGCTCTGAGTCGCGATGCTCAGGAGTCCCCTTAACGTTCAAATGAATTTTCATACCTTAGCTCCGCTTCGGGGAGCGCGACGACCAGGTCCGAGGACTGGCTGGGTGGCGTATGTTGAGGCGTGACCAGGCGCAGCCCGTGTCGAGCCCCTCGCGCGGCACTCTGAGGGGCGTTGCGATGGCGCCGAACTTGAGCTCTGGGCTCCACGAGGTTGTCTGATTGTGAGCCGCCCTTAGTTGTTTATCACCAGCGTGGAGCATAAGCGCTTCCGTGTCTGTCTGGGCATAGCCGCTCCTCAGCGATGTCGTCGTCCAGTAGCGAACATGGTGCTTCCACTGGTTAGTGGGAGGGCTCCCCTCGGGAGGAGCAGGCGTGTCTGACCCATACGATATGTGGCGGCCGCAGTAGGGCTAGGAGAGGTGTATCTGGGCACCGTGAGCCAGCGTGGGACTCACGAGGCCCTACCTCGGCGGGTTGCACGCTCTGGGCCTTTATCATTGGTGTGTTCCTGCGGGGTTAGAATGCAAATGCTCTATGTCCTCGGGTCCGGCCCTCGGCGAGCTCGGCCGCCGCTGGTATGGCAGGTCGCGATCTTTGTGGGTCAAGGCCGGGGTGAGGCTTGAGCGATGAAACCCATGAGTCGTGATGCTCGGGTACCCCCCTTTTAATGTGCAAGCGCTTTGCATTAGGGCGGGGAGGCCCGCGACAGGTAGTAGGCAATAATTGCATGAATCAGGTTAAGCGCGGAGGAGTAAATCCATCTAGATAGGTGCGGGAAAGCTGCATGCTGGAGTGCAGCCCGAGCAGCTTGGGGATAATGCAGCCCGAAGGCGCTAACAAGGTAAGTAAAGAACATAAGCAAAATGGATACATGCAGCGAGGGCGGACCTGTGACACAGGAATGATGGAGTCGAGGCGCTCCCGGCTGAAGCGGAACTTGGAAAGGTGTCACGATATGGTCGGAGATGGCGGGATGTTGAGGTAGCGGATGGCAGCGTGATGAGGCCGGCCCTCACAAGCCCTCGGACACAGGCCTCGGGAGGCTCAGGGGGTCTGAGGTTCCTCGAGAACCATCTCCATCTCTGCCGGGACCCGCGTTGCTTGACCTCCTGAGCCTCAGGCGCACCTCGGCGGGCGATCGGTGGCGACCACGTTCGGCGGGCGAAGGCATGCGAGCGTAACTATAGTGGACCCTCATGGCGTCCCAGCGTGAGGGCAGGCGCTCTGAGGCCAGGCCCGGTTGAGCCTGGTATGTCGATGCAGATTCACACCCACCATCCTCGCTGGATGTGGGGCCACGGTGGGCAGCGGCGGCCCGCGCATGACTCTTGACTCCTGTCGCTCTGGGTGTTCCTCTGATGAACTCCGAGGTTTGGCCCTCCTTGCCTCATACCTTCTGAGGAAGCGTGCCTTGAAGCATGCCTCCAAGTGGTGCCCGGCGCCTCCCTCGTGACCACAGCTGGGTCGGTGGCTCGCCATGAAAGAGCCCCCGAGCCCCGCCCGAGGAGGGCGCCGCGCGCGCCTTCCTATGTGACAGAGGGTGGCGCCGGGCGTGCATTCCTATGTGACAGAGGGTGGCGCCCCTTGAACGGGCGCGGGTCCTACTGCCACGCCTCCGGAGGTGCCTATCCCATGAGGGCTTGGACCAGGCGAAGCCTTCTTCTTCTTAGGGATCCCCTCGGGAAGTCCCCCGCTCCTGTGATCTTGGTCTTCGATTGCTGCGGCTTGGAAGGCACGCTCAAGAGAGCACACTGCATCCTTTTCCTCACAAGGCACTGTGATGACTCCTCCGCTACCTGGCATCTTGAGGACATTGTAGGCATGGTGAGTTACTGCCATGAACTTGGCCAAAGCTGGGTACCCGAGGATGGCATTGTATGGCAGGTGAATGTGGGTGATGTCGAAGTCGATGAGCTCGGTGCGGTAGTTGTTGCGCTGTCCGAAGGTGACGTGAAGGCGAACTTGCCCTATCGGGACAGTGGAGCCATCGGTGACTCCTGAGAAGGGCTTGGTCGGCTGAAGCTGATCGTATGGCACTTGGAGATCGTTGAATGTCTCGGCAGATGGGGCGTTGAGTCCTGCTCCGCCCGTCGATGAGGTCCTGGTGACTTACCGTTCTTGATGGTGGTGAGCAAAGCATGGGGAGGACTTGATCGTTGCAGCGCGCAGAGCTGATCCGCTGAGTTGAGCGTGATAGCGCCGGCGACCACACGAGGCGTGTGGCCTCACAGTGCAGGGAGGACTGCTTCACCTCACAAGCAAACTGCTTGAAGATGCATTGAGAGGCTGGGGCCTGAGCGCCAACCAGGATGCAAGCGATCGCGCACGGCTCCTGGATGCCGCTAGCCCCCTTGTCCTGATGATTGTCTTCGTACCTCCTTGGCGGCTGCAGCAGAGGTGGGAGCCCATGCGTTGCCTTGAGGGCGGTCCTCAGGAGCCTGGTCCCTCCAACCTCCCTCGCGAGGCTGGTCCTGCCAGCAGTCCTCGCGAGGTCTATCACGCCATCCTTGGCAAGGACCACGGTCTTCCCAGCGTCCTGCGCCTCTTCCTCCTCCTCGGCCGTAGCCCCGGTCATTGCGCTCGGGGCATTGGCGATATCCTCTCGCCACGGCCACGAGCTCCGGCATTCGTTGGTGTTGTGGGTGTGGAGGTGTGGTATCGCTTGATGCCGGCTGCCCTTGGATGACTCGAGGCTGATCCTGCCTTGCTTGGTATGCGGTTACGCGCGAAACGCGGCAGCCGCTTGCGCTTCCGTCCTTGGCCTTGGGCTTCTTCTCTTCGGATCGGCGGCGGAAGCTTCGAGGAGGAGGCGCCCTTCCTCAGCCTTGGCGCATTTGGTCGCCAAGTTGAACAGCTCGAGGATGTGCACAGGTCTTCATGCATTGCTAGCTCCTCCTTCATCTTGGCGTCACGCATGCCATCGGAGAAGGCTGAGATGATGGCTTCCTCGATCCTGCCTTAGGGATTTTGAGTAGGCGTTGTTGAAGCGCTGGATGTACTTCTGCGGGGTCTCTCAGCTCTTTGCATGATCACGGCGCATGTCGCTCCTGACTGGGGCGGTTCGAGTGCCTTGGAAGTTGGCGATGAAGCAGTGCGCTTCTCGTCCCAGGAGGAGATCGTCTGGGAGCAGGTTCAGAGCCAGGTTCGGGCTCCGTCCTTGGCGCCATAAGAACCAATTACGCCATGACCTTTTTACGTCCCGTTGGCGGCCGATGCCCAGCTCGTAGAGCTGGAGAACTCGGCCCAGGTCGGCGGTGCCGTCGTAGCAAGGAGGCAGAGTCTAGCTTGAACTTGCGGGCCATGCGGCGCTGCATAGCTCGGCGGTGAAAGCGCGGCAGCCTCTGAGGCCACGGGGCTCTCTGCTGATCACGGAGCTGCTCTTGTAGATTCCAGCACCGCTGCTGGAGCAGCGCTTGGTCTTGACGTGGTGGTCTTTGGGGCGGTCGCGGCGCTCGGTCTTGGGAACACCTAAGCACCTTCTTGGGGATGAGGGATCTCCTGGTAGCTCCTTTCTTGTTGCGTGGGCGCCGGACGCGGATGGTTCGGCCCGGGGCCACGCGCCTTGGAGCCAGGGCGCCTTCTTGGGGAGGAGGTGGCGGGGGAACCCTGCCTCCCGCGCGGGGTGCAGGGCGAGGCAACAAGAGGGATGGCATGGGGAGCCCCGGCCTGGCGAGACGAGCTCGGCAGCAGCGGTCGAGCCACTCCTCGTGAACATCGTCGACAAGCGGTGGCGCAGGAGCTCGTTTACCACGATGTGCGGCTCGAGCCACCATGGGGCCAGCGTTGGCGTGGGACGAAAAAACCAGGGGCGAGTGAAGAGTAGCGGTGCGACCTTCTCGCCTCATCGATGGATCTTGAGGACAAGGCCTGCTGCTCGTTCCCAGCCCGGGCGGTGGCGGCGTTGGCGGCGGTGACGAGGAATGATGGGGTGTCCGCCGGCGAGCCGTCTGGGCGACTAGGCGGCCTTGAGCAGCCAGGCTTTTCGGCGCGAGCTCGGCGTCGACCATGAACCTGACGGAAGATCACGCGACCGGCGGAAAGAAAGATTCGGCAAACCCCTACAGGCGCCAAATGCCGGTTCGGGTTCGGCGAGACCCTTGAGGTTTGAACCTTTGGGCTCGGCGGAGATCTTTCCCCTACCAGCTCTCGCGTCGATGGTTAGCAAGGGATCTAAACTAGGAAGAAGAACACACAAGGGACACGAGGTTTATACTAGTTCGGGCCACCATTGTGGTGTAATACCCTACTCTAGTTTGTGGTGTGGTGGATTGCCTCGGGGTGATGATGAATAGTACAAAGGAAGAACAGCCTTGCAAGGAGCTGTTCTTGGTAGTCTTGATGGACTGCTTGGGTGAGTCGATCGCTTCTCTCTCTCTCAGAGTTCAACCCCTTTCTCTCTCTGTTAGACCTCCTTGGTTCTCCCTGTTCTGATTGTTCTTCTTCTTCGTTTGGTGGCTAGTCCTATTTATAGAGGGAGGTCCTGGGCCTCTTCCCAAATAATGGCGGGAAGGCGCCAACAATTAGCCATTTGAAGGGAACATCTAGTACACTTATCTGACTAAAGTTGGTCTTGGCTGCTAATGGCTCACGGCGGTGGCCCGTCACTGGCTCCACGATGACCTCCTTCTGTCGCTCTGCTGGTCTTGGTCTTTTTGCACGGCGGTAACCTTTGCTGATGCCTTGGCCTGTGCTTTCCTCCTTTGCACCAAAGGGAAATGAGGACAGATCTTGCCAGGCAGCGCCCCCTGGCGCCCGCCTGGTCTCGATCGTCATGGCTTGCGTCACGGGGCACCCTCATGAGGTACCCTGCCTTGATCTCTCCGCCTCTTCATGAGCCTTCCTGATGAGGCTGCTCCCAAGGAAGGTTCTGTCGTCCGCCCAGCAGTCTCTAGCTGAGTCTTGAGCTTGGTGATGAAGTTGGGCATAGCTGGGGCCCACTTGAACGCTTTACGCCCATGAGGCAGAGCGAGCAAGTCTGGGGACCCCGTTCCCGAGCGCCCGGCGATGACACACCGATTTTCATTATTTCCAGATTCTATATGCATTTCCTGTAATTAGAATACCAACAAGGCATACGCCTCTGGCCGCACCCTGCGCCGAACTGTTTGATTTTTTCCCGTTTCTCAAACAATGAATGAAAACTCCCAAAGCGACACACAAATGATCTTCCTACCTAGCTAGCACCCACGTGTAGTTGCGAATATAGAAAATGACTCAAATATAGCAAACGATACCTCAAATGCACGAGAAAGTCGAACCATAGGGTTTCTTACCGTGGAAAATTTTTTGGAGGCGAAACGATGAACTCTTGTTTTCATTCAAACGAAAATGTGCAGTTAGTTCATGTAAATATTTTCAAATAGTACATGGTTCACTCATGAAAGCCGTGTGCCTACCAAACCGTGGCCAATGCCCCCCTTTGCTGCGCGCGCGATCTGAGTCGTGTTTCGGAGTAATGGGCCACGGGTAGCCTAACCCGAGCCCCCAAACCTTTCAAGACACCGGGGCCGGCTGCGCCCCTCAAGGCGTCAAGATATATCCCCGCCTCCTGGCGGCCGGTTAGCCGAACGGCCGACTGCTAGAAGGCGGCCATGCCCAGGAAGGCGGCTCCAAGATGGGCCGACTCCTAACAGGCGGCCTCCCGAGAGGCCGGCTCCTAGCAGCCGGCCCAAGGCGTCCTCAGAGTCCGCACCCCCATTAAAGAAACGAGATAGGGTGTGGCAGCAATATGGCCCGTCACCCGGAATCCAGGGCCGGGCGTGGCCAGAGTGCTCCGTACGGGCGGAGATCTCCGCCTAGCGCGGCACTGTTGCCACCCGCCCCAGCGTCATACTCACAGTCGGTAGCCCTGCTCCCACGACCGCTTTGTCGATGCAGCCTGCAAGCAGCGGGCCCTACTAGTCAGCGAAAAGACCAGAGGGCGGTGGCCTCACCAGTCGGACCGAGGGAGGCTCCTCCGGCCAAGGCGGCTGTTCCTTCCTCGGGGCCTGGCGCCGTGTCCAGATGAGGCCGGGCGTGCAGCGATGATCCGCCCACCCGCGGCGGGGCTATGCCCACGCTCCCTAACAAGCATCGTCATTAGCATCAAGCTATAATGTCAGGCAACCGGCAAGACCCATGGCGGCGGCGGGGCTTTGTCGGCTCCGTGCAGACCAGCGGCGGGACCCTGTGGCGGGCCCCAGCCAGCCGGCGGAGAAGCCAGCGACAGAGAGCCGATGGCTGGGCTACACCCGGCCGGATTACCATTGTACCCAGAGGTAGGCCTATATAAACCCCAGGGCACCCATGCAAAGGGTTCCAATCTGTTAGAATTAGACTCACACCTAGGGGAGGAGGAGAGCTAGCCTTGCCTTCTTCCACCTCTAGCATACATCTCGAGGAGTGCCATTTGTACTCACTAGTGCCTTAGTGATCATGCGGAGACCCTAGGGGTGTTATCTCCTAGGAGAGCCCCGAACTTGGGTAAAGTGCGCCGGCGTACGTGTCTACGCCTCATCCCGCTTCCAGGCACCAGCGACGTTCTACTTGCCCCCACCATGATAAGCCATCCATTGGCATATATCGCACCCAACCTCCGACATTTGGCGCCAACCATGGGGCGAGGTGCACCGTCTCCCGGAGACCTGTTCAGGATGGGAACCCTGTTCCTTCCGGCCGAGTGCAGCCAGCCTGGCATGCCAGACGGTGTTTGTCAGCGCTCTGCCGCAGTCGGAGAGTCGCTGTCGCGGCGATCTGCCTCGCCGATCTTGTTGGTGAGATCGCCTATCAAACAAGCCAGCGTCGATCGATCTTGCACGATGGCCCGAGAACCGCCTCGTGAGCCTCTCGATCAGCTCCGTCACGGCGACTTCTTGCCCGACTTGGAATCGGTTGGCTCCACCGGCCCGATGTTGGTTGACTCGACACCGCGTCGCTTGCGCGTTCCCCTCCAACGTGGTGGTCTCGATGAGCGATTCCTCCACGCGGACAGCGGCGGCGCACCGTCCACGGAGGTGCTGCGTCATCAACCACGGCGAGCACTCTGGCGGAGGTGGCGAGATCCGTTACAGCGGCGATACAAGACCTGGCTGCGCCCATCGAAGGCGACGCCGGCCGAGACGGCTGGAGGCCGCCGTCTCGGCTCGTCGAGCGCTAACGGCTAGCCAGCATGAGAGCCTGCGAGGCCTACCGGCGGGAGATGGACCCGTCTGTCGGTAACGCCCGGCTCGGTGGGCCTAACCGCGTGGCTTGGTTCGACAGCGTGGCGCGACCATCGCCATGACATGTTCGGGACCGTCGTCCGTCTCGCCACGCTCACGGAGAACATCTGACACTGCCCAGGTGGCGAGGCGAACTGAACAAACTTCGAGGCGACGAGCATCTCCACATAGCGGGCGAGTCCTGCAGCTCCTCGGCGGCTGCTGCAGAGCAGCAGAGGCGAGTGCCGCCTTGAAGCGTAACCGGTGACGGCGACCCGCCTCCTCGCCGAGACCAAGCGCGACATCCGGACATGCCCGACTGGTTGCGCCCAGCGATAGAAGAGACAAGAAGCCGGCTGCTAGCATGGCCGGACTCGCATCACCATCGAGCTTGACCAAGGCGGCGCCCAAGAAGCAGTCTTTGCGGCAGGGCGATTGTCCCGCCTCCCCCTCCCCGCAAGGAGAGGTGCGTTTCCCTGCCTCCTGTTGATCACCCATCACTCGGTGACCGCCTTGGCCGCTGAGAAGGAATCAGAGAAAACGATGCCCGCCACCGGATCGATCGCCTCAATCGATCCCTGACTCTAGAAGAAGAAGATGAGCTGGGTCCACCATGCTTCAGCCCCCGCATCCGAGACGAACCTTTCAACAAAGGGTTCACGCTCCCGAGAGATACACCCAAGTACACCGGCTCCGTGAAGCCAGAGGACTGGCTGGTCGACTACTCCACAGCCGTCAGCATCGCGAACGGAACAAGCGCATTGCCATGAAGTACGTTCCACTCATGCTCCAGGGCACGGCCCGGACGTGGCTGAACAGCCTGAAGCCCCACAACATCAACAGCTGGGTCGATTTCACTGAAGTGTTCATCCGCAACTTCACCAGCACGTACAAGCGTCCGCCCAAGCCCCGCCAGCTCTCCTTGTGCGTCCAAAGCCCCAACGAGTCAACTCGGGACTACCTCACTTGCTGGGCGAGCTGCGCAACTCTTCGAGGTGTGCAGTGCGAGCCATTGAGTACTTCCTTTGCCGGGTGCCAGAAGGCACCCTCCTCAACACAACTCCTCGTGATGAGCAGCGACCCTCGACAGCTG
Organism: Aegilops longissima; assembly: GCA_021605205.1. Lineage (NCBI taxonomy): Eukaryota > Viridiplantae > Streptophyta > Magnoliopsida > Poales > Poaceae > Aegilops > Aegilops longissima. The sequence continues at coordinate 8,674 of JAHIAM010003605.1, read as the reverse complement.
CCGATCATAGCAGACAAATGCGCCATGACCGACTCCTCCATGAAGGCGGAGATTCAAGTTAACGCTTGTCAGGCAAAGTGGCCCTCAAGCTCCTCGGACCCGGCGGTGGCGCCCGATCGGCGGCAACAACGAAACGGCAACTGACAAGCGCAAAGCCATGCAGCCGGTTTCCACGAGCCGGTAGGTGGCAACAGTCGAAGATCAGCAGCTGGAAGGGCAGCCTCCCCCCAAGCGCCAGAAGGGCGGCAAGCCCAACTGGTTGCCCGCCTTCTCGTATGAGCAGACCCTTGATGCACCCTGCAAGTTCCACAGCGGCACGAAGCCATCCAACCACACCACTCGGAAGTGCCACTGGCTCACCAGGATCGCCAAGGGCGACGGACTCCAGCCTCCTCCGCCAGCCGGCCCGCCGCCTCCTCCTCCTCAGCAGGCGGCGCCTCGGCCAGTCGGCGCCATACAAGATGATTATCCCGAGGAGCATGGGGCTCGTCGGATTCACAGTGTGGCCCGATGGCGAGCAAGACGGCATGCGGCTTACTAAAGTTAAATGCAGATAACATCGAGCTCCTGAATTCATGCATTGGTCGGAGAGCCCATCGGCTAAGCGAGCCGACCACCAGTGATGCCCAATCCGGCTCCTATGCTCGGTGTTGGATGCCACCTTTGCCCGCGGAAAAGCGAGGCTGCTCGCTTCTCCCGAGTTTTGATAGATGGCGGCAGCATCAACATCTGTACAAAGATACCATGGAGAAGTTGGGGATCAGCGAGACATCTTCAGCCCAGCCGGACTATTTTCCATGGCATTGTTCGAGCCTTTCACGCTCCTGTCCAATCGGCAAGACTCGGATAGAGCGTCCTCTTTGGGGACAAAAATCATTTTCCGCCCGAGAGCCGGTTTGGTTTGAGGTGGTGGACCATGAAAGCCCCTATCATGCTTGTCGGTGTACAAAAGTAGGGCCTCTGATTTTGACCTTCTTGTGCCGCAGGCATGATCGAGCCTCGCACCATGACCACACAGCATAGACATGGCAGGAAAAGGAAGGCTTGGAAGGAGCCAATGCCATGAAGATAAATGAAGCGCGACAAGGACCAAGGCCACAAGGATCGGATGGGGCGAAGCAGGTTCTCCGAGCAAGGACCCTTGCTAGAGCAGCCTCAACCGCCTCGGCAAGACCCTTGCCCAGGCCCGCCCGCGCCAATGAGCGAGAGCCACCCTTGAGCTCACCAATGCTCACACAAATGCATTGGGACAGGGCCTCGGGAGGCACCTCCGTGGTGGAATGCAGATCTTTGTGAAGACATAGGATGCTCAAGATCAAATGAGGATAAGAAGGCAACCATCCTCACGAAGAAACCCACAAGACCCCGGCAAGACCCTTGCCGGGAGGCTGACATGCCACAGCAAGACCCTTGCGAGGCCACCGGCAAGACTCTTGCGGGGGAGGCCAGCGATGCCACCGCAAAGACCCTTGCGGGCCACCGGCAAGACTCTTCTTGAGCCACCCGACAAGGCCCTGCCAAAGCGCACCAGCTGGACCTTTGCCGAGCCCGCCCAGATAAGTCTTAGCCGCCCGTTTGCATGTGGGCTGCCCGACCCAACCAGTTGGGCAGGCACACTGCATGGCGTGCAATCGCCGTGGAGGCTCCACCACTCGCACCACCTCAGCTGCCTGCACCTACATGGCACGCATGCGTTGCTGGCGGGAACGCGTGTCGAGCAAGGAGGAGCGGCGGCAGACGGGACAGGCCTCGCTCCGTCCCCAATAAAGCGAAGGGATGCAAATCCTCACATTAAAGGCATCTTGTCGATGTCGAGGATAACCTCGCAGCACTACCCTTTCCACCTCACGCTTGCCCTTTGTAGACCCCTTTCCCTATAAAGGGAGGCCCAAGGCGACCGGGAAAAAAAGATTCACTTTGGAACCTCGCGGCACCTAGAGCTAGTTCGAGAGCTCAAGAACACTAAATACATCCACCAAAGCGGGACTAGGGTTTTACGCATCCTCGCGGCCCGAACCTGGGTAAAATCCCTTTGTGTTGTCTCGCTGGTCCGCTCTTCTCACGATCCCGCTTTTGCAACCGTAGAAGGATTCCGGTGATCCCATAGGTGTCGTTTCCACCGACATCTTTGAGCGCGCCGGGTAGAAGCGCGGAATTGTGAAATCTGGTCCAGCGGTGGACTTAGCTATTCTTCATCCGCCAATGCTCCTAAGAAGAAGGGAGACCACAGCGATCGGTTCGTCTCGGGACGGGTTGGTATCGGCACGGACGGCGATGGAAACGATCGCGGAAGGACCGTGGCGCTGACCCACAATCATGTCGACATCAGTTGATGATGGTCCAGACCTAAGCGGCGGCGCGTCGTTCAGCGCCCAGCGGCGAAACCACGATCGCGAGCACGGAGGCGAGTCGGGCCCCCCAGGAGTAAGCCAGCAGAGGCCTCGAAGTCGCGCCGTCCCGAGGCAGCGGCAGTGATCTCAAACGCCAACAGGCATGCAGTGCGCTCATCTCCAGGGTTGTGCGTGATGAGCAAGCGTCATCCTGCTGAGTGACCCTGCGCGCGCCACTCTGGAAGAGTCCGTCGTCCGTCACATGAAGGAGAGGGCGACATGCGGCGCCCGAGGTGCTGCTAGAGGTGGCGAAAAAGGCTCGCACGACAGCGACGCAGCTCCTTCTAACGTGGTTAGGAGTCGAGGCGCAAGGTCCACCCAGCTTCGCTGCCACCCATGCCATGAAGCCCTAGCGCGCCAGCAGCCGCTCCTCGATTTTCCCTCCGCCCACGGGCTTCGGCGAATGGAGGCCCACCGTCCGGAGCCTGTCGGCATCGCCAACGACGACAGGCTATGGCGGCGGAACCCGTCGATCGTCGCTCTGCCAGGGCTTCCACTCCGCTAGCGGAGGCCACGCGGAGAGAGACGGCCACCGTGTACTCCCCACATCCATCCGGCCGCTTCAGGTGTTGGCCCGTCGCGGCGGCGCTCGAGATGATATCTCCATCAGCGTCGCCCGGCCAGCGGACCAACGCGATCAGCGCCAGAGTCCTTTGGGGAGGCGGAGCTCACGAGGGCGCTCGAACTATGATCGAGCACCGGCGTGGCCGCGCCACCGCCGACGGCGGGCAGGGAGCTGCTCACGGACCACCCGGCGCCGGGGAGGCTACGATGGCCTTCCTTACGAGTGGGTTGTCGGCCTTCACCGTGAGCTGCGGCAGATCCAAAGGCCCTCCCACCGTGCGTTCAAACCCGGCGTTGGCGAAGTACAATGACAAGACTCACTCGTCGGAGTTCTCAGGCATTTACACCATCGCGATGCAAGCTGCGGGGCCCATGACGACAAGGTGCTTGCCAACTCCGCCTCTCGTTGGCACTCAAGCCTAATGTTATGTCATGGTTGATGCACTTGGCGGTGGATTCTATCTCTTCTTGGCGAGATCTGTGCCATGAGTTTGTCGGCGCCTTCACGGAGGTCACCAAGCTCATGGCGGGCGAATGATTACACATCATCCCCGTAAGGAAGGAGAAAACCTGCGTAAGTACATCCAAAGGTTCAGCGGTGCGATATAACATCCCGATGTTCATCCTGCCCGCTTGTGATCGGTCGTTCCATCGAACATGCACAATCGCAAGATGCGTGAAAAAGTGGCGATGAACAAGGTTAATGATGTGGCGAGCTCTATGTTCTGGCGATTGGTGTGCTTCGTGCGAGGAAGGAAGGAAGTACCCGGCAAAAGATGCGGTCTGAAACCGACTCCTTTGGCGATACCGCCACCAGACAAAAGAAAGGCCGGCGCCGTAATAGGAAGCGCAAGGGCAAGGCCGTGCTTGCCGTTGAGGATCCGGCGACACGGTACCACCAAGAAGACCAAGACAGCGACCCGGCAAAGAGATTGCCGGGTGTAGCGCTCTTTGGGCCTTAGCGATTGCCGACAAGCCAGAGAGCTCCGACAAGCGATCTTGCAAGATCCAACGCACCAAGGGCCCGACCTCCAAAACTGCCGGCAGGTAGAGCTGCTCGCCGAGAAGCAAAAAGCCGAGTATGAGCAGCGGGACAAGGAGAAAGGCCCAGATGGTGCCGAAGGATCCGGCAAGAAACGTGGTAGCCAAGAAGGCCGCCGAGGCAAGGAGAGACAGCAAGAGAGGCCCGCCCGGGGCCGTGACAAGAAGCAGGAAGATGATGATCATGATGAGGACGACGAGTCCGGCGACCACGAGTTTCAGAAAGCCACAGAGGCCATGTGCGTCGATGGCGGCGCCTTGTCAGACACATCCCACCGCCAACTCAAGCGGTTGGGCGCATGAGATCCTAGCGGTGGAGCCATCGTTTGGCCTTGAGGAAGCGGCTGAAATGGTCAACACGCCCATCATCTTGACACCGGACCCACCTGCCGGTGTCAAAAGCGAACGGATCTCGGGTGGGGGTCCAACTGTGCGTCTAGGCGGATGGTAACAAGAGACAAGGGATACGATGTTTTTATCCAGGTTCGGGCCCTCTCGATGGAGGTAAACCCTACTCCGCTTGATTAATATTGATGATATGGGTAGTACAAGAGTAGATCTACCACGAGATCGTGAGAGGCTAAACCTAGAAGCTATCACGCCCAATATCGACCCTATCCAAAAGGAACTCGACGGTCCCACAAGGATAGACCCGCATATTGAAGCGCTTTTGCAAGGTGGATATCATTACATCAACATTACATAATAGTGGGGATACATACATAAGGCACAAAAGCCACAAGAATACATCAACATCATATACAAGATCAACATCCGACTACGGATGAAACATAAACAAACTCAAGCGACATCCACCCTGCTAGCCCAGGGCTGCTGACTGGAACCTATCCCCGATCGAAGAAGAACTCCAACACAAGCAAACATCGCTCTCACGTCATGATCATCATAAACTGTACCTGCAACTGGTGGTGTAGTAATCTGTGAGCCACGAGGACTCAACAATCCCATTACCATGGGTATCAAGACTAGCAAAGCTTAAAGGGAAAGGAAGGGGTAAAGTGGTGAGGTTGCAGCAGCGACTAAGCATATATGGTGGCTAACATGCATAAATGAGGCGAGAAGAGAAACAAAGGCACGGTCGTCAACTAGTAATGATCAAGAAGTGATCCTGAACTCCTACTTCGTCGGACATAACCCGAAACCGTGTTCTCCTCTCGATCAACCCGAAAAGAGACACTCCGCAGTTACGCTACACGGTTGGTGTATTTTAATTAAGATCAACTTGGTTTACTACAACGGACATTAACAAATTCCCATCTGCCACATAACCGGACACGGCTTTGAAAGTTTATACCTGCAGGGTGTCCCAACAAGCCCATGATAAGCTCTCGCGATCAACGAAGAATATTCCTTCTCCCGGAAGACCGATCGATCTCGAATCCGGCTACAAGACATTCGACAACAATAAAACAAGACCAGCAAGACCTCCGGCGTGCGACACCCCGATAGTAGCCGCGTATCTCGTCTCGAGCCCGACCGGATGAACACTACGTCGACAAAAGCGATACCCCAAGTTGCCTCGGGGCGGCCCATAAGTGGCTCTAGTTTGGACCAACACTTAGACAAGCATTGGCCGGGGGTAAATAAAGATGACCCTCGATCATGCGCGACTCCCAAGGGAAAAAGGCTAGGTGAGGCAAATGTAAAACCAATGTTGGGCCTTCTTTGGAAAAGTCTTATTCAAAGCGAACTGTCAAGGGGTCCCATAAATCACCCGACGCGTTAGGGACGCAAAATCCGGGAACATAATACCGATATAGCGGAAACTAGGGCGGCAAGAGTGGAACAAAACACCAGGGCATAAGGCCGAGCCTTCCACCCTTTACCAAGTATATAGATGCATTAATTAAATAAGATATATTGTGATATCCCAACAAGTAAACATGTTCCAACAAGGAACAACATCTCCATGTTCAACAAGGAACAAACTTCATCTTCACTTGCAACTAACAACGCTATAAGAGGGCTGAGCAAAGCGGTAACATAGCCAAACAACGGTTTGCTAGGAAGGGTGCAAAAGGTTAGAGGCGACATGGCAATTTGGGATGGCTTGATAAACAGGTATAGGTAGCGCAGCATAGCGATAGAAACGAAGCAACTAGCATAGCAATGATAGTAGTGAGATCCAGGGTAGCGGTCATCTTGCCTGAAATCCCGCAGGAAGAAGAACGAGTCCATGAAGAAGATGAGCGGATGAAGCGAACCAAGCGTGAGCGAGCGAATCCTCACGATCATAGCGAACAAGGAACTAACAAGAAGAAGCACACAACATAGTAAACACACCACACATGAACAAGACATGATGCACAACAAACATGATGCATGACAAACCTAGATGAAGCTACTCATGGCAAGAGATGATGCAAACAAGAGCAACACATCAAAGCAAGTTTAAATGAGGCGGAAACAACATATAACAATTCAGGTAAGTCCTCATATGCAAATTTCGAAATTGGTCCAGATCTGAATAAACCTTATGTTCAAGTTGTTAAACAGCAAGTTAAGATGCACCACGATGATCTACGAAATTCTAGTCAAGTTACATATAAAGTTCATTAGATTAAGACTACGGCCTAGAAGATATGAGCAAAACAAGATAAACATGGCATTGATGCAAAATGCATACAAACATCAAACAAACACCTCAAAACAAGGATGCAACATGATAATATGAAACTACATGCAAAATCAAGCAAGTTTCATATAGAGCACACTCAAAAGCAGACAGCGGTTCAACACATACACCCTATACAAGTCATAGTAACAATCTGTCCAAAACAGCAACTAGGCATATTGCAAGCATCAAAACAACATGCTACAGGACCTCAACATGAAAACAAAAGGCATGGGCATGATGTACAGGTAAAGCATTACAAAACATGAACACTGAGCTATCTCCAGAAATCACTAGAACATGCTCAAAAACACATGGCAAGATTGCAACTAATAACAGTTTCAGGCATTGCAGAAATAACATCAGGTTGCAATGTTTAGAGCTATGAAACAACATGTTACAGGAACTTATCATGGCAAACAAAGGCATGGCATGAATCTACTAATTGCATAGAACAAAAGTCCTTTAGTGACCATAAGCCAAAAGGATCAGAAAATATAGTAACACCCATGTCAATATCGAAAGTCTATTAACAGATTCAGCAACATGACATGTCAAAACTGATAACAAGTAGGCATGTTTACAAGCTCAATACTCACTACAGAGCCTTATATGGAAAACTAAGCATACATACATCAAGAAGACATGGCATAGAAGACATACATGGCAAGAACAACAACATAGCATACATGGATCAACCACAACAACCTTGGCAAAATTGAATAACATGTAAACAATCTGCCAGGAAACATTTGATAGCAAAAGTAGAGCTCGATTGACTCAAGCTATGGCACTCCATAATTGCAAACAAGGGCATGGATGGATAGAGCAAGACATGTTTACAAAACATCCTTACTGAAGTATCTCAAAATATGCATGGATCTCTATGTAGCATCAAGTTAACATGGCATCAAAATATCAGCAAAACAGGGCTGAAATCAGCAACAACAAGACACCTAGTTTGCATGCTTGTGCTAGTCACCACATAGATCACAAAAATACATAGCAAGCACCACTGGAAAGAAGACATGGCATATTACAAAACACATGTAGGACTCAAGTCCATAGGATGCACACATCAATCATGGCAAAAATGACAAAAGTGCATGTTCTGATTAAAATCAGAAACTAACATCACATAGCACTCTTCTAACAGCATTTCGGGCATCAAGATGAGCTCAAATGAAAATGATGCAATGAGATGAAATGATCTACTCATCGAGGCGAACATTTTGACATATTATCGCACAAAAGCGGAGCAATAATGACAGAGATATGATGCGATGAAAATGCAACAAAATATGCAACAATTTCGGGGACTTAGGGAAAATTCTACCTCACGGGAAAAACTGGATGGGGTTGTTCGGATCGCGTTTGGTTCACTGGGTGTGGGACAGAGTAGATCTGGCAGGCGTGGGCGGAGGGATCCTGGTCGGAGGTTGAAGAAGGCCAAGCCTTCAGCGGCGCCCGGACTCCGGGAGACGAGGAGATGGCGGGGCCTTGAGATCAGTGCAGGAGGACCCCATTCCCGGCGAGATGCTGGGGGCGACTCGGCGAGATTGATCAAAAGGCGGGAGTTCTGGAGAGGAGAGATCTGAGAGAGAGAGAAAGCGAGAGAGGAGAAGCGGCGGAGGGAGAGCCACGACTGGCTGGCCGGAGTTCCCGGACTGAGGCGGCGGGGTCCTCGGCGGCGAGGCCTTGCAGACGGCAGGCGCTCAGACGGAGGTTGGCCAGGCGCGCGGCCAGCTGGCGGCGGCCCAGGCAGCTCCTCGGCCGGTCAGAGCCCAGGCCAGACTACTATGCAGGCAGGAGGAGCCTGCGTGAGTGAGGGAGGCAAGGCACGTGGCCGACCCTGGTTGGCTCTTGAGGTGGAAAGAAGCGAGTGGCGTTGCCGATTGGCCGTGGGGCGCTGGCCCATGCAGCGCCAAGTGGCGGCGGGAGGCTGTGGTCGGTAGCGAAGCTTGAGGTGGAGGGCTGGGAGGCTGCGGCGGGAGGTTGGGGAGGAGGCTAAGGGGTGGTTTAGCCGAAAATGGGCGATGGGGTG